>JAQQSB010001970.1:0-48874 GCA_029721515.1 Synanceia verrucosa | reverse complement strand
TGACAGCAACTCTGTCCTGTATGTAACTCATAAACAGTCTTAATACACACCCGCTGACAGCAATCCTGTCAGCACTGCTATGTAACTCATAACAGTTTTAAATACACACCCGCTGACAGCAACTCTGTCAGCACTCTATTAACTCATAACAGTCTTAATACACACCCCTGACAACAACTCTGTCAGCACTGCTATGTAACTCATAACAGTCTTAATACACACCCACTGACAGCAACTCTGTCAGCACTGTTATAACTCATAACAGTCTTAATACACACCACTGACAGCAATCTGCCAGCACTGTTATGTAACTCATAACAGTCTTATGACCCCTAAGGAAAACATCCATGGGGGGTCCCAGGGCCCTGAGCAGCCGACCCGTTCTGGCTTGAGCGAAAAATGGCCTCCAGGCCCTACCTCAGGAACGTCTTCCTCTGGTTCAACCCTCACGGGTCTGCCTGTGTCAAGCACAGCCTAAACTAGTTCACCCCCGGCCACAGCATCAATATGCAACACAACAGAAAAAAAAAACACCACATAACACTACACAAGCTACACACCCTTGACCACTCTGCTCTTCTTTATACCAATTATTTTATCAATAAAAATCACTTTTTTGACTTTCAACATTTTCCGACATTTCTTTGATTAGCAAACGCAGATGGTAAGGCAAAAAAAATTGCACTTTACCAGTCTTTGTTCTGTTGAAATCCTGTTCGGGGACGCCAGCTTGTCATGGAAAATATTGAATAGTCAATGAGGAAAGAATGGATGCACCCAGGAGCCTCCTGTGGTTGATTGAAGAAGTAACATTTATTGAAGATTCTGATATGTCAGGAGGAATATGAACTTTGTCGGGGACAACCGCACAGCTGCCAGGGGTCCGCCACATATTCCTCCCTTCCCCCATGGTTCTCAGCCTTATAAAGTAACACCCAGTTAAGTACAAGTATATTACCTTACATTACTCTTGAGTACAGTACAGTCAGGGCATGCTCATTCTGCTCTGAACTAACAGTGGCGCCTGTTGTCTTGCTGACGCCAGCCATCGGCCTTATCAAAGGACCAACGCTCAGACTCCTCTGACCTTGGTTTCCTAGTCAACTCGAGATTACTAGCCATCTGTTTTCCTTGGGGACACTGTGCTTCAACCCTGCATTCTGGAGCAACAGTTTAAAGATTTAATGCTGTAAAAAGGACACTAGCCAACCCTAGGAACTCCTAAATTTAGAAAATCCATAACAAGTCACACCTGTATCATATCCTGCTGTTCATTTTATTTCACTGCACCTTACTGTTTATTTGTTTATTGATTTGAATTATTATAGTCACACCTGTATCACGACGACTGTTCATTTTATTTCACCACCAAATTAACTTTTTACCTTTCGTTTCTTTTTTTTTTGTTTGTTTATTTATTTGAACCATTATAGTCAACCTGTATCATATCCTCTGTTCGTTTTATTTCACCGCACCTTACTGTTTATTTGTTTATTTATTTGAACTATTATAGTCACACCTGTATCATATCCTACTGTTCTTTATTTTCACTTTTTTTATTTGTTTATTTTTTTGAACTATTATAGTCACACCTGTATCACACCCAACTGTTCTTTTTATTTCACTGTTTTTTGTTTATTTATTTGAACTATTATAGTCACCCCTTATCAGGCCTACTGTTCATTTTATTCCATTGCACCTACTGTTTATTTGTTTGTTTTTTGAACTATTATAGTCACACCTGATCATATCCTCTGTTTTTTTTTCACTGCATTTTACTTTTTTTGTTTATTTATTTGAACTATTATAGTCACACCTGTATCACACCCAACTGTTTTTTATTTCACTGTTTTTTGTTTATTTATTTGAACTATTATAGTCACACCTGTATAAAGGGGCCTACTGTTCATTTTATTCCATTACTATGTTTATTTGTTTGTTTATTTGAACATTATAGTCACACCGTATCAGGCCACTGTTCATTTTATTTCACGCCCCTTTTACTGTTTATTTGTTTATTTATTTAAAATTATAGTCACATGTATCACACCCTACTGTTCTTTTTTTATTTCACCGCCCCTTTACTGTTTTTGTTTTTTTTTTGAACTTTTAAAGTCAACCATATATCCTACTGTTCATTTTATTTCCTGTTTATTTCTTTTTTTATTTGTTTATTTATTTGAACTTTTAAAGTCACACCATCATATCCTACTGTTCTTTATTTCACTGCACCTTACTGTTTATTTGTTTATTTATTTGAACTATTTATCACACCTGTATCACACCCTCTGTTCATTTTATTTCACTGTTTATTTTTATTTATTTGTTTATTTATTTGAACATTATAGTACACCTGTATATATCCTACTGTTCTTTTTTATTTCCCCCCTTTACTGTTTATTTGTTTATTTATTTGAACTATTATAGTCACACCTGTATCATATCCTACTGTTCATTTTATTTACTGCCCTGTTTTATTTGTTTATTTATTTGAACTGTTATAGTCACACCTGTATCATATCCACTTTTTTTTTTTCCCTGCCCCTTGTTTATTTGTTTATTTATTTGAACTATTATAGTCACACCTGTATCCCTACTGTTCATTTTTTTTTCCCTGCCCTACTGTTTTTTGATTTATTTGAACTATTATATCACACCTGTATCATATCCTACTGTTCATTTTTTTCCCTGCCCCTTTTACTGTTTATTTGTTTATTTATTTGAACTATTATAGTCACACCTGTATCATATCCTACTGTTTTTTTTTTCCTATTACTGTTTATTTGTTTTTTATTTGAACTTTTAAAGTCACCTGTTTTCCTCCTTTTTTTATTTTCTACCTTACTGTTTTTTTTGTTTATTTATTTAACTATTATGAACCCTTATCAATCCAACTTTCATTTTATTTCACTGTTTATTTGTTTATTTATTTGAACTGTTATGTCACACCTGTATCCACCCTACTGTTCTTTTTTTTTCACTGTTTTTTTGTTTTTTTTTTTGATCTATTATATCACCCTGTATAAAATCCTACTGTTCATTTTATTTCACTGTTTTTTGTTTATTTATTTGAACTATTATAGTCACACCTGTATCATATCCTACTGTTCTTTTTATTTCACCACCTTACTGATTATTTGTTTATTTTTTTGAACTATTATAGTCACATGTATCATATCCATTTCATTTTTTTCACCACCTACTGTTTATTTTTTTTTTATTTGAACTGTTATAGTCACCCCTTTATCATATCCTACTGTTTTTTATTTACCCCCTTTACTGTTTATTTGTTTATTTATTTGAACTAATAGTCACACCCGTACCCAATCCTACTTTTCATTTTATTTCCCGCACCTTACTGTTTATTTGTTTATTTATTTAAATGTTTAGTCACACCTGTATCAACCCTACTGTTCTTTTTTTATGTTTATTTGTTTATTTATTTGAACTGTTTATCCACCTGTATCGGACTACTGTTAATTTTATTTCTGCACTTTTTGTTTATCTGTTTATTTATTTATTTGAACTTTATAGCCACCTGTATCACATCCTATTTTTTTATTTCCTGTTTATTTTTTTTTTTTATTTGAATTTTAAAAGTCACACCTGTACCCGGACTACTGTTAATTTTATTTCACTGCCTTTGCTGTTTATCTGTTTATTTATTTATTTGAACTTTAACCACACCTGTATAACCCTACTGTTCTTTTATTTCACTGCACCTTACTGTTTTTTGTTTATTTATTTGAACTATTATAGTCACATTATACATCCTACTGTTCATTTTTTAAGCACCTTACTGTTTATTTGTTTATTTATTTAACTATTATTGTCACACCTGATCATATCCTACTGTTAATTTTTTTTCCCTTACTGTTTATTTGTTTTTTTTTTCCTGTTTTTTCCCCTGTATCACATCCTCTAGTTTTAATTTATTTAACTGCACCTTACTGTTTATTTGTTTATTTATTTGAACTATTATATACACCTTATCAATCCTTTTGTTAATTTTATTTAACTGCACCTTCTGTTTTTTGTTTATTTATTTGAACTGTTATCGCCACTATATCGATCCTACTGTTATTTTATTTCACCCCCCTTACTGTTTATTTGTTTTTTTATTTGAACTTTATAGTTACCATCATACCCTGCTGTTTATTTTATTCACCGACACTGTTTATTTGTTTATTTATTTGAACTATTATAGTCACCCCTTTATCACACCCTACTGTTCATTTTATTTCACTTTTATTTGTTTATTTATTTGAACATTATAGTCACACCTGTATCCATCCTACTTTTCATTTTATTTCACCACCTTACTGTTTATTTGTTTTTTATTTATTTGAACTATTATAGTCACCCCCGATAATCCTATTTCTTTTATTTCACCGCATTTTACTGTTTATTTGTTTTTTTATTTGAATATTATATCAACCGTATCATATCCTACTGTTCATTTTTTTTCCCTGCCCTTACTGTTTATTTGTTTATTTATTTATTTGAACTATTATAGTCACACCTGTATCATATCCTACTGTTCATTTTATTTCACTGCACCTTACTGTTTATTTGTTTATTTATTTGAACTATTATAGTCACACCTGTATCACATCCTACTGTTCATTTATTTCACGCCCAATTTTATTTGTTTATTTATTTGAACATTATAGTCACACCAATACTCCTACGTTCTTTTTACCCGCCCCTTTACTGTTTATTTGTTTATTTATTTGAACTATTATAGTCACACCTGTATACATCCTACTGTTCATTTTACCCTGCACCTACTGTTTATTTGTTTATTTTTTTAAACCCATTATAGTCACCCCTGTATCACATCCTACTGTTCATTTTTTTTCCTGCACCTACTGTTTATTTGTTTATTTATTTGAACTATTATAGTCACACCTGTATCACATCCTACTGTTTTTTTACACGCATTTGTGTTTATTTGTTTATTTATTTGAACTGTTATAGTCACACCTGTATCACATCCTACTGTTCATTTTATTTCACTGCACCTTACTGTTTATTTGTTTATTTATTTGAACTGTTATAGTCACACCTGTATCATATCCTGTTTCATTTTATTTCCTGCACCTTACTGTTTATTTGTTTATTTATTTGAACTATTATAGTCACACCATCACACCCTACTGTTCATTTTATTTCACTGCACCTTACTGTTTATTTGTTTATTTATTTGAACTATTATATCACACCTGTATAATCCTACTTTTCATTTTATTTCACTGCACCTACTTTTTATTTGTTTATTTATTTGAACTATTATAGTCCCCTGTCACATCCTACTGTTAATTTTATTTCACTGCATCTTTGTTTATTTGTTTATTTATTTGAACTGTTATAGTCACACCTGTATAAATCCACTGTTCATTTTATTTCACTGCACCTTCTTTTTTTGTTTATTTATTTGAACTTTTATATACACTGTACACGGCCGCTGTTCATTTCATTTCACCACCCCTTTACGTTTATTTATATCACCTGTGTTTAAGAAAACCCTGCGTGATGCCCTGCCCTTTCGGGGCGGACTGAAATGGTGGAAATTTTTTTGGGATTGTTCTTTTTTATGGAAAAGAAGGACTTAGAAGGAATTAATTGAAACATCTGCTCCTCTTCAAAATTCTGGAGTACATGAAAATTGCATCAAAAAATGACTTTGTAAAAATTAATTTTTGTGTCTTTCCCAAAAATTTTTGGCCAGGCTGTATATGTGAACAGCTTTTTAAGCTCACAATGAGAAACACACGGGTTGTTATTTTGACTAAATGCATTTTTCCCATTAAGTTTTTGGAAAATCCATCAACATACAACATAACAAACATGAATCTGTGCTTTCAGGTCTGTTCACTTAGTTTTTGAAAAATGTTTATTATAGTCTAGTATCGAGAGGGGATTGAAAACAGGTTTTTGTTGAAAGCGGTCCCTGTGTTTAAACCTTGGAATTGTTCACTTTCCAGCTGCAGCCACTGCTCCCCCCGCTAAAACCACGCCCCACAAACCGCCACGTGTTGCTGGGTGGGGGACAAAAACTGTTGCCCTTCCCCCCATGCTATTAGCATGACTGTGGGAGCGGGAAAAGAGAGGAGACAGTAAAGTGCTCTATAATACATTTAGCAGGATCATAGTAGCTACTTTAAGGCGGGACAGCAAAAAAAAAGACTTGTGTCATCAATAGAAAAGGGTTTTTACAATTTTAACCAAAGGCCCAAAAAACATGATCGCAAAAGGTTAGAAAAGCCCCAGTTTAAGTGCATTAATGTTGTGTTAAATATGAGTTCCCAAGTTGGCAAGTCGTTGTGTTGAGCAGAGCAGGCTATTCTTTATTCTGACAACATTACTGGGAAGACTTCATTTATATCACTGAACTATTAATAATTGACAACCATGGTTGTTGGTAGCAGTCGGGGTCTGAAATTAAATTATTAATTAAATTTCTGTTTGGCAGTAACCCCCCTTTCTGATTGGCCTGCTGACCTTGATGTTTTGTCTGAACACCCACCCAAAAGAGGCAGAGTAGGAATAATTATCAAAATTTAAACCCCCTTTTTCTTTTAAAAATGTATATAGCAAGAAGTGTTGAGTTTAAAAGTTGGATGTGGAGCAAAAAAAGTTTTTGCAAGATGTGGAGTAACTGAAAACAAGCAGCAGCAAAACCTAAAAGGTTTCATTGTTCAAAGAATTAGTGAGAATATAGTCTGTCTGTGAGTATTGTTGGCTGTCATGTGTGCTGCTAATGTTTGTGTTGAATATAGCCAGGATTAACAAGTTAAAATGATTTTGTGATGCTTTTTCCGTACCTGTCTATGGCGTTGTTAAGTATGGATTTGTGTAAGGCTAATACTGAAGGCAGTAGGCTACAACTGTTATTAGTGTGAAGTTACTTGTTTTATTTTTTCCGCCGTTTGACAATACATTTTTTCAAGAAATATTATTGACTTTTAGTATTTAAATTTTAAAAAAACAATTTCCTGTTGAATGCTTTTACCATGGGTTTGGGTAAGTTGACAGTTAAGTGTCTGTTAAAGAGGGTTTTCCCCGGGTTTGGGTATCCCACAAGGAATAGACAGAGGCCTGTTTTTTTTCCCAAAGATCACTCAAGACTTGTCAGAGATTTAGGGTTTAGGTAGCTGCATGTTCCCTTATGCTACAGAGCTCAGGTCAAGTTAAAAGAATGAATGCCACTGTCAAAGAGAGGTTGAAAATTGGGGACGACAGGGCAAAAAATCCTGCCGCTGCCTTTGTGTTGTATTCCATTTGAAGTGCACCAAGTGCAACAACAGATCAAACCCCCTCAGAGCTATTGATAGAGAGATCAATATCCATGGTGCAAGTCCCCTTTGGCACCACATAAAGCCTCACTGTTTTGGACGGATGAGTTCATGGTTGATTATATGAAACAAAAAACGAAGTTTTCGGTCTGACAGGCTCCCCAAACCATCGGGGGAGCTGATTCATTCCTTTAAGGAAGGTGTTTCTGTGCTAATCAAATCTCTTGAAAGGTGTCATTGCCCAGTGGAAACCCCCGACCAGGTGCTACTGATACAAGCTGAAAAGGTAAAAGGAAGAAAAAGGGATTCAGCACAAGGTGCAGATTGGTCCACCCCCCGATGAAGCCCCAGCAGGGCCTGGCAGGAAGGGGGAGGCTGTTTCTCTTCTTTTTCCCTTTTCGGGCAGATTCAGCTCAAACTAAAGCGGGCAGCGGGTTTTAAATAATTTTAATTGAGACTCCTCCCACCAGCAGCACTAATGTTACCGAAAATATATATATCTGTGTTCAATTTTTGGTCTTTGTAAACTATATCTTTTATTTATAGATACTGATGAGTCGAAGAGTGACCTTTTTGTTAATGTGTGTTAAAATTATAATCATTAATGTACCGGGGAACAGCTAAACCAGGATTGGTGTTATGATATTGTTATTTTAGGTGACTGTCTCTTGGGATTGATTTGATTGTTTTTTCATTTTTTGCCTGTTTCCTGAAAAATTTAAAAATAAAGAAAACAAAAAAGAAAATTCAACAGGTGTAAGATTACAGAAGCCTACGAGAAGATGGATCCCCCACAGTGCGGGCCACCATGCATCTTTATTGTAACCTTCCAGGGTGGCGGCCCCGCTGTGCAAAAAGCACAGGGGAAGACCACCTCGTTTGTTCACCATTATATAATCCAATGTTTGTTTTAAGTGTTCAGAGAAATTTTTGTAATAAGGCCCTCTCAGTTTAAGCATTTTACATGTCAAAATTTTGGGTAAATAGGGTAAATAAGAGGGGTATGGTAAATTTAGATAAAAGTGATTTCCATTTATATTTTTAAACAGGTGTTGTTTTTAAATTGACAGTTTTTTTTTTTAAGTATCAATTTTTTACTTGATTCTGTTTTTGGGATGGCTCAAGGTCAATTTATGATTTAATGTTACTGATATGTGTTTGTTTCACCCAAAAATTTCCTTAATCCCCGAGTTAGTCTTTTTTCCCCCTTTTTGGGTTGTCAAAAAATTTAAAAAAAAAATGTAAACTTCGGTTTGGATTGATCTTAGATCAATAAGAGGGATTGTTATGGTTTTTTTTCAAATTTAGGATTTCCCTAGGGTTAGCTAGTGTTTTTTACAGAAAATCTTTAAACTGTTGCTCCAGAATGCAGGGTTGAAGCACAGTGTCTAAAGGGAAAAACAGATGGCTAGTTATTTTGAGTTGACTAGGTAACAAGGTCAGAGGAGTCTGTCACGTTGGTCCTTTGATAAGGCCATGGCTGAGCCAAAAAGAAAAAGGCCCCTTTGTTCAGAGTTTAGAATGAGATGCCCTGACTTCGCTACCAAGAGTAATGAAAGGAAATATTTACTTAACTGGGTGTTACTTTATAAGGCTGAGACCATAGGGAAAGCTGGGAATATGTGGGACTCCAGCTGTAGGTTGCCCCAAAAAAGTTCATTTTCCCTCCTGACATATCAGAATCTTCAATAAATGTTATTTTTTAATCAACTGCAGAAGGCCCTGGGTGCATCCATTCTTTCATCATTGACTATTAAATTTTTCCGAAGATATATACACCATGAAATTGGGAAGCCAATGAATAAACTAATCAGTGTGACTTCAAAAGGAATCAACCAATATTTTTATATACTATCTGTTTATATCTCTATGAGTCTAATTGTCCATCTATTTATTTATTTATTTATTTATCAGCATTTAGTTGGCGAGCACAATGAATTTAAAGAATGAGTGAATAACTAACTGACTAGTGTCCACAGAGCAGGGGAAAAGGAAAAAGGACAAAACTTTTTCCTCACCCCCCGATTGAGAACATCAGTTAAACTCATAAATGTGCATACCCGGTCTCTATGCTCATCTAAACACTGATGCAATGCCCCCCAAAAAGACACGAACAGACAAAAAAAAACCCCCCGTCTGCTGGGGACACTTTATCAGAATGGCTCTTCACTCTCCTGCCTACCTGCAGATACCCAACGCACTATTATTAGTTTATTATATTGATATTTATATGATTATTAATTAAAAATCCCTTTAAATAAATTGGGCAAAAAGGGGAAAAGAAAAAAAAATGCTGAAAGCCTGCAGCCCCCTGACTCAACACCTCCCCCTTGGGCCTTTGGGTTTTTGAACCCAGGGGGTTAACAGGTCATCAGTCTTTTTCTCTTCAGTGGGGAACGGACCACCAAGCATCTGGCGCCCTGTGCAGAATTGTTGCAGGAACTTTTGTGAGAATTTTTTTCCCGATATTTCACAGCCTTGTTTTGATGAGGGTTTGGGTTTAATTGGGCGGGGTAGCGGGAAAGGCCTCACATAAACATCTCTCCCAAGCCCTCCCTCAGTGTTGACACTGACCACTCTGGCCCAAATTTAACCTCACCCCTTCTGGTCAGCCAACCCGAGACATCTCCCTTTTGGGCCCCATTCCACTCCTTAGTATACTTTTTATGAAGAGGTTTGGGCCTGCCAGCTGACACCATTTCCCCCAGAATTTTTCCACCCCTCTTGGATGCTCTGGGCCTCTTGGATGGGGAACCTTTAGACTGGAAGTCTCCCCGGGCCCCAGCTGGATGGCCCAACAAAAAAAGGGCGATGTAACTTAAAAGTCCCTCGGCTCTGTTCCTTGTTCTATGGGGCTCCAACCAGATTTGCAGTCATGAAGAGGATTGTTGGGAAATCGCCGTGTAAAGGTCGGCACCACCGAGTTTCTAAGGCCCCCCTCACCGCGGACAGCTGCCCGCTGCCCCTTTCTGTGGGGGGGAATCTGCTGGATGATTCCTCCAGAACTTGTTCCACACTTTGATGTTTTTCTCCAATTTTTTTTTTGTTTTTCCCCTTTGGGAAAATTGAATTCCCCCGTGCAGGGTTTGTCCCCAAAAATTTGTTCCTGAGTCGACCACAGTTTTTTGGGGTCCCTTAAAGGGTGTAAATCTTATTGGGAAACAAAATCCTCAAAGACGGGCTCTGACAACATCAGTGTATACTGCCTTGAGGGCCCTGCAGCAGAACACAATGCCCCAGACTTTGAGTGTGACTCTCCTTCTCACCTCATCTTTCACTTTTTTAGGGGCCCAAAAGGGCCACAGTTGTAATTTAAAGGACAGGGGTTTTTCTCTGGTGGGGGGTTGCTTTTTTTTTGCATCGCTTTTCTGTTGCTTTCCAGATTACACAGCTGTCCACCACCCTTTGCTAATCTTCTGCCTTTATCACCCAGGCTCTTTTTCACCAGAAGGGTTGGGGGACTCCCCATGATTGCTTTGTGGGGCCCCCGTTATCAGGGGGACAACCATGTCATAAGGTATGCTTGGCACTGCAACCTGTCTTTATCAAACATCTGATCCTGCCCCCACAGACCAGGAGTCCCGCATCTCTGAATACTACCAATCTTTTTTTAAAACTGTTTTTGGAAAAATTTCCCTTTTTGGGCAGCGAGGGAAAAAGGTTTTCATAGCTGCTTCTTGTTCCTTTGGGTTTTGCACAATTTTCTTTCATCATTACCTGCCCTTCCTTTTTTTTTTGACCTTTAAAACCCCTTTGTGGCAGCTCTTCCACCCAGGCCACGAAACAACCAATTTGGGTAAGTGCTGAACTTTTTCCCCCTCCCGAGGTCTTTGATTCTCCAATTGCAGGTGTTCTTTCCATAGCAGGTGGTTTTAGTTTGTCTCTGACCTCTGGTTTTAACCCCTGTTGGAATTTGAAGCTGTTGAGTCTCCTTTTTCTTTGCTCGGGGTTTTCTAGTTACGACTGGCGGAAGGCTTTTCCCCTCGCTGGTTTACACTTTTTTGGGAATGCTGAAAAATTCTGTGACTTTTAAGGCCCCCCTCCTCCCGGGTGCCTCAGGAATGTTTGGGCCCCTTTGCTCTGTGGAACTCTCCTTTTTCATCAGGGGAAACCCCCTCTTTTCAAAAAGTCCCAAAATTCAGCTCTCAGGGATCCCCATTTAATATACTACTGGTCCAGCTCTCTGGGTTTAAACGGTTGGGAAAAAAGGGCTGGTATCCATAAAATTTTTTCTCTGATAGCCCCCCGGACGGGTTTTGGGTGTCCACCAGGTGGAGCCCAAAGCCACATCCATCCCCCCGATTTCCCCCAAAATGCTACCTGAGCCTGGCTTGGGAAAACTGCACCCAAAGCTCAGCCTTTATAGCATCTCCTTTCTGATTCAACAAACCCCCTTGGTCCCTTGTTTGGTGCTCCACCAAATACATCACAGCTCCATAGGTCTTATCACCCCATCTGACAAGGTGATTCCCCCGGGTCTCCCCCCCCAGTTGGCGGGGTGTGAAGCTGCAGGAATGTAATCTGCCCGCCCACATACTCCTCAAAAATTTTATGGCTTGCCCTGAGGCTTTCTGAAAGTGGCTTGTCCCAGGTTTTTCTGGGGTTTTTCCCCCCCCGCCCCCTGGAATGCTTTCCCCACAAAGGGTTGCCCCTTTTGTTTGGCAGGTGTTACCAGGCTGATGGATCGTAAAGCCCAGCCACCTGGCTTAAAAACTCCCTAGTAGTGGGTCAGGGGTTCCTAGTCACACCCCCCCTTGAGAAGACTTTTCTCACCCTCACCTTTTTTTTCCCTTAGAAAAATTGAGAATGTTAAAAAGAGTTTATCTTCTCCCACATTAAACCCAAAACCCAGAGTTTTGTTATCTTTTTCTCATCTGATTTGGGAAAAATGATGGTTGAAACTTTTGTCACATCCTCCTCTCCCCTTTCCCGGGCAGCATCACTCCTTTTTCCCCCACTTTTCTGACCGACCTATGGTTTCACCAGGCCCCCAGCTCTGGATTTCCCCCCCACCTTTGGGGAATTTCATCCCCGTTTCTCCAGGCTGCTGTGGGAGATAAGGTGTCAAATCATACCTATCCTCTTCAAGGGCTCTGCATTCTCTGTCCGAGCCTTCGGCTTAGGAATTTTTGTAATCACACCAATCACAGCCCTTTTTCCCCGCTTCCCTTTGGGGTTGAGCGGAAAAAAAATTTTGCCCGGGATGGGGAGGGCCCCCCGTGGCTCTCCCACGGGGGGGGGCCCCCCGCCCCCGCCGGCACTTTTCAGTACCATAAATTGGCCCTTTTCCAAATCAGATGAGAGAAAGCTGATAGACCCTGTTGAGATGTGAAAGGGCATGTTTGCTATTTTAGACTTGTTTTAAGCAAACAGTTTTCTAGTTATGGTTTTTTTTTTCAGATATTTTTACTAGTTATGATTTGTTTTAATTAAACGCTCTATGATGTATTCAGTCATATAAGTTTACTAGTTGTGAGGTTTTCTATTTTATTCTGTTAAATATGTTAAATGCTTTATTATGATAATGAAGAGTGTAAAAAATAGTTTCATGGTTTTCAGAAAAGAAAGAGATTCAAAGCAGGGAATGTGTCCCATTCTTTGGGGGGAGATATCTTGTGGGGACACACCCTTTGAGGTCCGGGCCCCAGGCGCCCTTTTTCACCAAAATCAACCAATGAAAGAAGAACTGAACATCCAACACCCCAAGACCTGAATGGTTATTTAGTTTAATCTATAAATATTTCTCCTAAACATCATTTTAACCCTTCTCTTAGCCTGCTTAGCTGTAATGATCAGACTGTGTCTATTGTTAAATATGTGACTGATGACTATGTCTAAGGGAAAAAAGACCAGACACATGTAGTATGATTTGGTTTATCAATTCAAGAGTTGTCTTCTCTTTAAAAAAAAAAAAGACTTTAGCAATATAAAAATAACTTAATAGAATAATATGCAAAAGTGAAAGTGAAAGCAATAATGTGGATCTTGAATATGATGGTAAAAATGTACATGTTGTATCAGACAATCTATGAATATATTTGGTTACTTCTTACACGATAGCATATAATACATTCTGAATGTTTGTATTCAAATCCTAGCGAACGATGCGAATGGGCGGGGCTTGTGTTCATTGATGTCACTTGTGACGTCACAGTCCTCCTGAACCGAGGTTGTGAAAGGAGGCAGTTTGCAGAGGTTCAGTCCCGGTCCTCAAACCAACTGGGGAGCTCTGACCTTTGGTCGTGGAGCTGCTGGAGGTCAGTGGGTAGCCTTTTATGCTGCTTCTGTTCATCTCCTGGAGATCAGTGGGTAGCTTTTTGTGCTACCCGAGTTTATCTCCTTGAGATGTCCTAAGCCACGCAAGTCTCCAGCCTGTTTCCTCCCAGGTCGGAGCTCTCCAGTGCTTCGTTAGAGGCTGGGAGGGGTAGAGGACAAGCCCTCGGAGGAGGGCTTGTCCTCTACCTGCTTTTCTATGTCAAACAGAAAACATCAGATTATTCCAGCATATGTCACAGCTCAGTGACTGTCTCCAGTTGTGTAAAGTCAATAACAACATTTGTGTAACTGTAGTATTTATTACTTAAATGGACTGTAGACTGCTGTGGTGACTTTCTGGACTAAATAGGGCTGCTTTTCTGGGCTGGTGAAAACTACTGATAATACAATATGCTAGGATATACATCATTTAAAAGTTGAGTATTTGTTCTGCTAATTCTAAGCACACTTTATCCTGTCTTGTTTGACTGAACTGATCAGATCAATGAATGTGTTTGATAAGGTGCAGGAAATAAACACAACTGCACTGTAATTCTCTGACTTTAGGAATGCCTACTACAATATATAAAAAACTGGATAAAATTTTATTCAACTTCATATGGAGAAATAAATGTCATTATCTAAAAAAAAGAGGTACTATCTAACACGAGACAAATGGGGGTTTGGAGGTCCTAAGTACTGAAACATTAAATAATACTTTTAAAATTAAATGGCTGACGAAATTGATGAAGGAGGAAGATAATATTTGGAATGCTTTCCCAAAATATATTTTTAATTCAATTGGAGGACTTAAATTCCTGTTGAAATGTGATTATAATCCAGATAAATTACCTGTGAAATTAGCAAATTTCCACAATCAAGCTGGCATGGAAAATGGTGTACAAACATAATTATTACCTTTGGAATAACAGGAGTATTCAGTATAAAAACAGATATTTATATGACAAAATCTGGGTCAATAATGGGATTATTTTAGTCTCACAACTCATGAAGACTGATGGGCAACTGTTGTTATATGAAGAATTTATTGACAAATTTGGTATTGCAGTTACACCAAAAGAATATGATATAATCTTTAATGCTATTCCAAGGAATGTACCACAGCTTCTTGTGGGCTCTAGATCCCAGATCCACATGACAACTTCTATAAACAGTATTTCTCTGGAAAATATTGATGTCACAAAAACAATAGTTCAAATAAATACATTAGAAATTTTTTGGTAAACATAACTGTTCCTTCTGCTAAAGTTTTTTGGTCGTCTCTTTATAATGATATAGACTGGAAGAAAAATGGGCTGGTCAGTAGTAAATTTTGTCTAAACAATAAGATAAAGAAAATATCTTTCAAAATTATACACAGAACATATCCAGCCAAAAAAACCTTTAGAAAGATTTAACATTGATATTGAATATTCCTGTGATTTCTGTGGCTTGAGTGAAGAATCTGTTTCACATTTATTTTATCACTGTTTGTATTCACAAATGTTTTGGTTAAATGTACAGACTTTTATCCAAGGAAGAAGCGGACACTCACTGCAGCTGCAGGAGAGGGACATTTTTCTTTACTTTGATGACAGCAGGATGGAAAAGGACTTGTTTTTATTGTGGAAAAATTCCACATTCATAAAAGAAAATGGTCTATCAACAAACCCAACTTCACTCTGTTTTTGCAGGAACTTTATCAGTACAGCACCATTACAGACAGCATTGAAAACCCTATAAGGCATTAAAAACAAATTTGATTTTGGAAAAATTTGTAGTTAATTAATATGCTTTTTTGATTTTTTTTATTTATTTATCAGTTATTTCTTTTTTTCTGTGTATATATGAATATATGTATGGATATAATGTTTATATATGTCTATATGTAAGTGTATATACAGTCATGGAAAAAATTATTAGACCACCCTTGTTTTCTTCAATTTCTTGTTCATTTTAATGCCTGGCTCAACTAAAGGTACATTTGTTTGGACAATTATAATGATAACAACAAAAATAGCTCATGAGAGTTTAATTTAAGAACTAAGGATTATTCATTTTCCATGGTTTTCTTGATAATAACCAAAATTACTTAAATTCTTACATCAATAGCTATGGCATTGTACCACCAAAAACACTACTTTTAAGCATTCCATGTTTTCTTTTCTGTTTGCTTTAAACACATGATACACACAAGAGTTAATACTTGATTGCATTACCATTGTTTTTGATGACTGCAGCCATGCGTCTTGGCATGCTCTCCACCAGCTTCTGACATTGTTCTGCTGTCACAGCAGCCCATTCCTGTTGGACAAATTCAAACAAATTTTCTTTGTTTTTGGGCTTGTGGTTCTCCATTTTGAGTTTGATGATTTTCCACAGGTTTTCAATTGGATTAAGATCTGGTGATTGAGCAGGCCAAGGCATGGTGCGAATGTTGTGGTTCTCCATCCAGGCTTTAACTGACCTTGCCGTGTGGCAAGGGGCATTGTCTTGTTGGAAAATCCAGTCATTCGAGGCAGGAAAGAGTTTTCCAGCTGATGGAAGAAGACTGTTTTCAAGGGTAGTCCTGTACTTGACCTGGTTCATTCGGCCTTCACACAATTGCATTTGCCCTGTTCCACTCAGACTGAAACAACCCCAGATCATGACTGATCCACCCCCATGTTTTACTGTAGGGGCAAGACAGTCTGGGTTGTAAGCTTCTCCAGGCTTCCTCCTAACCAGTAAGTTGGCTGGAGTGGGCATCAATTCAAAATTGGATTCATCACTGAAGAGAACCTTAGCCCAATCATCAACAGTCCAATCCTTGTGGTCTCGAGCAAAGAGTAACCGGGCCTTCCTCTGCCTTTCATTGATGAAGGGCTTCTTGCGTGCTCTGTGTGACTTCAAACCAGCTTCAACAAGTCGGTTTCGAACTGTCCTTGCCGAGCAAGTCACATTTCTCGACAGTGCCCACTCATTTTTAAGGTCCCTGGAGGTCTGACGCACGATTCCTGACACAGGAACGGATGAGTGCAGGTCATCTCGTGGGGTAGAAAGACGTTTCCTGCCACGGCCAGGTAGCAATTTGGTAGTGCCATGTTCAGCTTGTTTTTTTGTTGGAATGAACGGCTGTCTTGGAGATCTTCAGTTTTTTCGCTACCTGTCTCTCACTCATGCCAATTTCCAGCAGTGCCAAGATGGCTGCCTTTGTTGCTTCACATAATTCTTTTGTTTTAGGCATTATGTGAGAGCTGACAACTTCTGAGTTGTGCTACGGCTTGAATGTAAGCAGGAAACCACTCTAGGCCTTTGCATGTGCAGTGCTGCTTGTGACATGAAATGGCCTCTTATATACCCTGGGAATCAATTAAGCTTAAGAATGTCAAATAGGACATAAAGTATTATGTGACCAGCTGCATTTTTTGTTGTGTTCATTGTATTATACGTTTAGTGGTACCAGATATTAGAATGAACAAGAAATTGAAGAAAACAAGGGTGGTCTAATAATTTTTTCCATGACTGTATATGTGTGTATGATTTTTTACATATACTCTTAATATGATTATATATAAGTTTTGTATTTCTTACCCCTGGCTAAACAGTTTTGTTATGTATATATTTGTTAATAAAGCATGAAATAAACACAACTGCACTGTAATCACGTGTGTGTTTTGGAGTGAGTTTGCCAAAAGCTGTTTAACAATGTTTACAGTTACAAACGCTGCACTACTGCCCCCTACTGGTCTGAACAGGCTCCAACACTGATCCACAGTGGACCAACAGATTAATGGATGATCTGATATCACCAAGTACTTAACAGTCCTGGACAAATGTCAAAGTTTTTAGAGTTAGGGTAAAGCTTAGGGTTAGTGCTCCAGGACTATTGTCTCAGTTGTCCAGGACTGTTAATTACTAGGTGATATCAGATCGTGCTGTCTTGTACATAGTCTTAACATCTGCTGCAATACATACATACAATACATTTCCTGTTTATATATTCAGTATTTATCCTTGTTGTAAATTCATAATCACATTTGTATATAAATCCATTATACTTATTTTGTATTTACAGTCGAAGATTTATTTACTTCTTTTTCATAATTAATTCCTATTTTATTTATTCTTGTACACTGAAAAGGGAGAAGCTCTACAATTTCGTTGTTCAGTTTCTTAATGACAATAAAGATCATTCTATTCTTCTGGTTTCAACAACTCAATTTGAAACAATGCATAACGTTTTGTCTCTTTATTTTAAAGGGACACTATGTAATTTTTTAAGTATTTTATTACCTCAAATCAACGTCTTCATTCATAAATAGATCCTCATTGGTGTAAAATAACATATGCCAACAATCTGACTTATCCTCCTGGGTGAAGAATCAGTTATCTGTCTTTACATAGAGCGGGTCGCTCATATGGAGGCAGTTGTGTTTATTTCATACTTTATTAACAAATATATACATAACAAAACTGTTTAACTAGGGGTAAGAAATACAAAACTTATATATAATCATATTAAGAATATATGTAAAAAAAACATATACACATATGTATACACTTACTGTTGGAGCTATTTGTTGTTTTGTGATATTCAATAGTTAAACATTTAGTTATTTTTTGGGGGGTTTTGAAGTGTACACCTTTAGTTTCATTATAGAATTAGTATAATTATTTTAGTTCATTTGAGTGATTAATGCCTTTATTTTGAAAGTACCGGGTAGCCAGGTGTGCACTGGGTGAATCTATATGTAGGAGTAGGCAGGGATCGGTGAGCTGGTCACCGGGAAGGGCTATGGTTTTTAACCAGGCAAGAGAGGCAGCAGAGGCCATTGTTCTTTGTTGTTTGCTTAAAAATGGGAAATAAACCGCAGAAATCTGACTTTGCCTGGACAATGGCTTTCCTTTTCACCTGCGTAAATTAATCCCCTGGGTGCCTTAGTGGTCCTTTGATTTATTTGATTTCGTTTTATTTCTTTATTCTTTTGACTTTTGATTATTTATTTTTGATTAAAGACAAGTAGCCACTACATAAAGTAAAAACCACCCTAAAGTTAACGTTCCTGTGGATGGACTTTCTGGAAGCTGGGAGCGCTCATGTTCGAGGATTGATGGACAAAGACGTGGCGTTTGGAGAGTGTGTGGCCTACATCGCAAAACTACCCAACAGCATCGGTATGTGAAACCTATTTGCTTGAAGGCTGTAAAGCAAAACGGCTTAACTATTGGAGTGTTTTGAGTTATTGTTTCACTGGATGAATATTGGGAAGTTTGACGATACGTATGGATTGTACGCGCTTGTGGTTGCGCATTACGCCTCCGGCCAGCCACACTTTATTTCATTCATAAAATATCTGATGCGGAGCCGTGTCTGTGCAACGAGCGTTTTCCCTGCATTCCCTAATTGTTGCAAATAAAGAATGGGAATTAAAGGATACTGAAAAGTGCTTAATATAAAGGAAACATGTCTGAAGTTGCATCAGTTGTGAAGAGTGACACTATGTCCGCGCTTTCCAAGCGGAATATCAAGTTTACATCAAAGGGCTTGGCATTTTATGTCACTACGTGCCAAGAAAAGAGGTCATTAAAATGCAAACAAGCAAAGAGGAACATGGAACAAATGCATGTTTTGATGGAATCCGCTGACAATGTAAACTCTGTGCAGTCTGAGCTGAATAAATTTGTCAAGTGTTACGAGGACGCAAATGACATGAAGCCATCTTAAATATGAATTTGCCAGAAGATGAAGTTGAACGGCAAAATACATATTTTCAAGCAAAAAGGATCATGTTTTCTGATTTCACTGCAAATGTAAAGAGTTGGTTATCTGATGCTGGTCACCCATATGTGCAATCAAATGACAATGATATGGAAAATCCTGATCATCTAAGTGTGGTTTCTAATGAGATTAATCCTGAAGACAGTGCTTCAAATATTTTATGTCAAAAGGAGTATGATTCCAGAGCACATTCACAGTTATCCAAAGCCTCATCCACTTTATCTGCAAGAATAAAAGCAGAAGCTGATAAGGCAGCACTAATGGAGCGCATGGCTGCATTAAAAAGGAAACACTTGTGGGAAGCCAAAGAGGAGGAACTCAGAAAGGAAAAGGAGCAGTTGGCCTTGGAAACTGGCTGCAGCCAATGCAAAACTTCACGTGCTGGAAATCAACTCAAAGTGTGGTTCTAAAGGATCTGATGGAATGAACTCATATCTTGAAGGGAAGCAGAATGAGGCACATGTAACAAGCCACCTGAATCCTCATGTTGATGATTTTGTTCCAGAAAGGGATGATGCAAATAAGTCTCAGCGTAGATCTCATCATGGTGTTCATGCTGTCACTGTCAGGCCTAAACAAGTGCCAATGACATGAACTGATATTACACCATTAATAACTAATACCCAAGTGAGTGCAACACGGATGGTTTATGATGCTCAGTCAACGGGATGTGAATCCTATATTGTCAGACCTAAACGAGCAGTAGTGACACAAACTGACAGCAGCCCAGGGACAAGCCAAATTCAAGAACACAAAGCACAAGTGGTTCATGATACGCTGAATCGAGCCAATAACAACATCACCTGCAATGATATTGTGAACATCATGCAACGCCAGAATAACATCACTGAATTGTTGGTTCAGCAAAATCAAGCATCCGCTCTGCCAATGAGAAATATTCCTGTGTTTGATGGTGACCCTCTTCAGTTTCAGTCCTTTATGAGAACTTTTGAAAACTGTGTAGAAAGAAAACCAACAACTTCAGTGATTGCTTGACATTTTGGAACAGTACACCAGGGGCAGCCAAGAGACCTTGTAAAGAGCTGCCAGCATTTACCACCTAACATGGGATACCAAAGAGCTAAATCCTTTCTTGATGAACATTTTGGCAACAAATATAAAATTGCTTCTGCTTACATGGACAGGATTCATAACTGCCCTCCATTAAAGCAGAGTATGTCCAAGCACTGCAATCATTTTCTCTGTTTCTTCGAGGCTGTTGCAATTTAACACAGCAAATCATGTATATGAAAGAGTTGGATGTGCCCTCAAATCTGAGAAATATTGTGATGAAACTTCCTACAAGCTACGGCAAAAGTGACGAAGTGTTGCATGTGATCTGCAGGAGCAAATGGATGTAGAGCAGTGTTCACTGACCTTGTGACCTTTGTTGAGAGACAAGTCAGAATAGCCTCTGACCCACTTTTTGGTAATATTCAAGATCTGCAATCTGCCAGCCGCAGTAAAGTTTCCAATGCTAGTCACAGAAAACAAAGAAGAAATGGAGGCACTTTTGCTACCAGTGTCACTGCAGTAAAAGATGGAGGAAAAATCTACACAGAGAAAAACATCAAGTCCTCTTCTGTCCAAAGTGAATTCAAATGTTGTTTACTTTGCAAACAAAATAGTCACATTTTGGATAAATGCTCACACTTCAAGTCAAAGATGCATCGCGACAAGATAAATTTCATAAAGGAAAATGGAATTTGTTTTGGTTGTTTGAAGGTTGGCCATACAAGTAAAGACTGCAGGAGTCGTTTGGTTTGTAGTGTGTGTTATCAGAAGCATCCATCAGTCCTTCATATTCAGGAAAAGTATAAAAGTTCATCCTTTAAAGATGCACAGCAATCTGTGAGCCCTCCACCGAAGCGTTTCTCATGAATCATCTCAGACATGTGGTCATATAGGGACCGGTGATGAAGATCATGCTGTCTTCTCCATTGTTGCAGTCCAGGTTAAATGCCCGATGAGTAACAAAGTTGTGCAAACATACGCATTCCTGGATCCTGGGAGTTCAGGTACATTCTGTACCGTCAGTCTGGCAAAGAGACTTGGCCTAAGTGACAAACCAGCCAACATTTTGTTGAGAACTATGGGTCAGAGGAAGATTGTGAGTACTACTGTATTGTCTGGTTTGGAAGTGTCTGGCATGGAAATGGATGATTTTTATCAAGTTACCTAATGTTCTGACTCAAAAGACTATGCCAGTGTCACGATTGAACATCCCACAGCAAGAGGATGTTGCAAAGTGGTCACATCTGAGCAACATAAAGCTTCATGATGTGGACACAGAGGTGGATTTACTCATTGGTACAGATGCACCAAAGGTAATGGAGCCCTGGGAGCTGATAAACAGCCAAAATGAGGGACCATATGCAGTCCGAACAAGAGTCGGCTGGGTAATTAATGGACCGCTGCGTGGTGGAGATGGCAACAGAGTCAAGACTGGTTGCTCTGTGGTCACGGCCAATCGCATCTCTGTGGAACATCTGGAAGAGATTCTCATCAGTCAATATAATCATGATTTTAATGAGAGAACATCATTGGGGCAATTGGAAATGTCCAAAGAGGACATTAAAATCATGAAGACTGTTCAAACTACAACAGAACTGGAAAGATGGACATTACTGTATTGACTTACCTTTCAGAGAAAAAGATCCTGTCTTGCCAAATAACCGCTGTGTGGCAGAGCAGCGGCTTCAAGGCCTGAAGAGGAAATTTGAGAGAAATGTCAACTACAATGAGGAGTATACTTCATTTCTCAGTGACATGTTGGTTCAAGGCTATGCTGAAATGGTACCCATAGATCAGCTGGGACAGGATGATGGAAAAGTATGGTACATTCCCCATCATGGAGTACATCACCCTACCAAAGGAAAACTGAGAGTTGTGTTTGACTGTGGGGCCGTATATAAAGGAACATCACTGAACCAACAGCTGTTGCAGGGCCCTGATCTCACCAACACTCTTATCGGGGTCCTCATTCGGTTCAGGAAGGAACCTGTTGCAGTCATGGCGGACATCCATGCCATGTTTCATCAGGTGCGGGTACCCGACAAATATGTGAATTTCCTCCGATTTCTTTGGTGGCCCCAGGGCAACACTGACCATGAACCAGCAGAATACCGAATGAGGGTACATTTCTTTGGAGCTGTATCTTCCCCCAGTTGCGCAAATTATGCCTTGAGGAGAACTGCAGAGGACAGTGCATCTGATTTTCCTCCTGAAGTAATCAGCACAGTCAACCATAACTTTTATGTAGACGACTGCCTGAAGTCCACAGCCTCGGAGGAAGATGCAATTCAAATGGTAAAGGACTTGACTGCACTCTGTCACAAAGGTGGATTCAGTCTCCAAAATGGGTTACAAACAGCCGTTCTGTGTTGATGTCTATCCCAGGTGACATCAGAGCAACAGAAATGAAAGAGTTGGATTTGGACACAGACCAGCTTCCTATGGAAAGAGCGCTTGGACTGCAATGGTGTGTTGAATCTGATACGTTCATGTTCAGAACCTCAGTGCAAGAACGACCACAGACCAGGAGAGGCATCTTGTCTGTGGTTAGCTCACTGTATGATCCATTAGGATTTTTGGCTCCCTTCACCATGTCAGCCAGGTTAATGTTGCAGGAGCTCTGCAGAAGAAGCCTGAAGTGGGATGAACAAATTTCCCCATCGTTTTCCAAGCAATGGACTGATTGGTTGAATGACCTCCAAAGGATGTGTGGATTCAAGGTGGATCGCTGCATAAAACCTCAGGGTTTTGGAACACCTGTGACAGCACAAATTCATCATTTTTCTGATGCCAGTGAAGTTGGTTATGGCACCGTGTCTTATCTGAGACTGGAAGATGGTGATAATGTGCATGTTTCATTTCTTGTGGGAAAGGCCAGGGTTGCCCTCTGAAGCAAACCACCATTCCTCGTCTGGAGCTCACAGCAGCAGTTCTTGCCGTCCAGAGTGGATGCGATGCTTCAGAAGGAACTTCAGTGGCAGGTGGAGAGGTCAGTGTTTTGGACTGATAGCACAACTGTCCTCAAGTACATCTGTAATGAAACCAGACGTTTCCATACCTTTGTTGCCAACACAGTCTCCATTATTAGAGAAGCTACAGATGTTGCGCAGTGGAGGTATGTGGGCACCAAGCTGAATCCTGCTGATGAAGCATCTCGTGGATTGAAAGCTGAGGAATTTCTCACAAATGGAAGATGGATTAAAGGCCCAGAGTTCCTCTGTTTGTCATCTAGGGAGTGGCCTATAGCTGACATTGAGCCAGCTATGATTCCTGCTGATGATCCAGAGGTAAAAAGAAAATCAGCAGTGTATGCCATCAACAAGCACTCAGAAGATCCCACAGACCATCTCATCAGCTACTTCTCATCATGGTGGAAACTTAAAACATCTGTTGCCTGGTTCCTTGAGCTTAGAAAAATTCTTTTGCTTCTGAGCCAAAAGAGAAAAGAACTTCAAGCTACTGAGAAACTTCGGAGCTTCAAAGCCATACTTGGAGGGAAAATCTTGACTCCACAGTGTTGTGATGAGGCAGAAAAGGCAATACTTCGTTTTGTTCAGAAACATAGATTCAAAAGCGAAATTGCTTCATTGAAACACGGCTCAGATAAACTTTCCAAGGACAGCCCACTGTACAAGCTGGATCCCATACCAGAGGATGGCATTCTCAGAGTTGGTGGTCACTTGCACAAATCGGCCTTACCATCAGAGACCAAACATCCTGTCATTCTTTCAAAAGATCTACATGTTTCCCAGCGTATTTTACGTCACATCCATCAACAACTAGGACACGCTGGTAGAAACCACATGTTGCACAGGCTTCGACAGAGATATTGGATAATCAATGCCAACTCTGCTGTGAGAAAAAAATCACAGAATGCACTGTATGTAGACGCTATAGAGGAAAACTTGGAGAGCAGAAGATGGCAGACTTGCCTGAGGAGAGGGTCATGCCTGACAAGGCTCCTTTCACAGATGTGGGAGTTGATTATTTTGGTCCCCTAGAGGTGAAGAGAGGAAGAAGCTTTCTTAAAAGGTATGGAGTGCTTTTCACTTGTCTGACCAGTCGTGCAGTGCACCTGGAGGTGGCACACTCCCTTGATACAGACTCTTGCATTAATGCAGTGAGAAGATTTATCTGCAGGTCCAGTGTCAAGTTTGAGGTCTGACAATGGAACAAATTTCACTGGAGCAAACAAGGAGTTAAAGCTAAACCTTGCTGGTTTAAATAATGAGAGAATCCAAGGTGCCTTGATTCACGATGGGATTAAGTGGAGCTTTAACGTGCCAGCAGCCTCACATCAAGGTGGCGTTTGGGAGCGTCTGATTCGTTCAGTAAAAGGTATACTCTCCTCTGTGCTTGGACAGCAGGTATTGGATGATGAGGGCCTGCAAACGTTGTTTTGTGAAATTGAGGCAATACTGAACGACAGACCCATTACAAAGGTTTCGGATGACCCCAACGACCTTGAGGCCCTGACACCAAATCATATTCTTTTCTTAAAAGGAAAACCCATCTTTCCACCAGGAATCTTTAAGCAGAGTGACCTGTACGCCAGGAGAAGATGGAAGCAAGTACAGTATATTGCACAACTCTTTTGGAAAAGATGGATACCTGAAGACTTGCTTGTAATGCAGGAAAGGCAAAAGTGGACAAGGTCAAGAAGAAGCTTCTCTCCAGGAGACATTGTCATTATTGCTGATGCTACAGCTCCAAGAGGATCTTGGATGAAGTCTGATTCTAAAGGTTTGGTCCGTTCTGTGTGTCTCCAAACTAAGAGCAGTGTCCTGGAGAGGCCCATAATGAAGATCTGCCTGCTCATGGAGGCCACAGTCTAGGGTCAAAGACATTAATTCATTCTTTCTCTCTCACATTCTGTTCTGTCCTCCCTCTGTCTTTGTTTTTTCCCAACAGCCATCTGGAAGAAGACAGAAGATTCTACATAGTATAGTTGAGATGAGAAGAAAGAATAGCTCCCTTACAGAATAAAAGTAATTGTGAGTTTATATTTTTCACAATTAGGGGCCGGTGTGTTGGAGCTATTTGTTATTTTGTGATATTCAATAGTTAAACATTTAGTTATTTTTTGGGGGGTTTTGAAGTGTACACCTTTAGTTTCATTATAGAATTAGTATAATTATTTTAGTTCATTTGAGTGATTAATGCCTTTATTTTGAAAGTACCGGGTAGCCAGGTGTGCACTGGGTGAATCTATATGTAGGGGTAGGCAGGGATAGGTGAGCTGGGCACCGGGAAGGGCTATGGTTTTTAACCAGGCAAGAGAGGCAGCAGAGACCATTGTTCTTTGTTGTTTGCTTAAAAATGGGAAATAAACCGCAGAAATCTTTTGCCTGGACAATGGCTTTCCTTTTCACCTGCGTAAATTAATCCCCTGGGTACCTTAGTGGTCCTTTGATTTATTTGATTTTGTTTTATTTCTTTATTCTTTTGACTTTTGATTATTTATTTTTGATTAAAGACAAGTAGCCACTACACTTACATCTATACATATAGATATATATAAACATTATATCCATACATATATTCATATATACACAGAAAAAAAGAAATAACTGATAAATAAATAAAAAATTCAAAAGCATATTAATTAACTAAAATTTTTTCCAAAATCAAATTTGTTTTTAATGCCTTATAAGGTTTTCAATGCTGTCTGTAATGGTGCTGTACTGATAAAGTTCCTGCAAAAACAGAGTGAAGTTGGGTTTGTTGTTAGACCATTTTCTTTTATGAATGTGGAATTTTTCCACAAAAAAAAAAACAAGTCCTTTTCCATCCTGCTGTCATCAAAGTAAAGAAAAATGTCCCTCTCCTGCAGCTGCAGTGAGTGTCCGGTTCTTCCTTGGATAAAAGTCTGTACATTTAACCAAAACATTTGTGAATACAAACAGTGATAAAATAAATGTGAAACAGATTCTTCACTCAAGCCACAGAAATCACAGGAATATTCAATATCAATGTTAAATCTTTCTAAAGGTTTTTTTGGCTGGATATGTTCTGTGTATAATTTTGAAAGATATTTCCTTAATCTTATTGTTTAGACAAAATTTACTACTGACCAGCCCATTTTTGTCATATCTGTCAAGTTAAGTGTGTTCATTATTTCAGTCTTGTCATTTGGTCTTGTCAGTTCCTGTTTTATTTTGAAATTAATTGTCTTCCCTTGTGTTTCAGCTTCACTCTTCCTGCCCTGTGTTTCCCGGTGGTTGTTTCCAGCTGTTCCCCCATTACCTAGTGTATATATGTCTGTCTCCCTTTGTTTTGTGCCAGTACGTCTTGTGTCCGTGAGCCAAGTCTACCAGCCTTTGTCCACGTCATCGCTTCTTGTCAGGTTTCCCATTCCTTTGTCAGAGTGTTGTCTGTTCATCGAGCTGTTGCTTCGTTTTTGTGATTGTCTCCCTCGTGTTTGTCTGTCAGTGTAGTCAGTTCTCTGTGTTTAGTGTGCTATTTGCTTAGATTCTCCCTCACACGTTTGTGAGCGCTTTTTGTTAGTATTTTTGCCATTTTTCCTCACCGTTTGTGAGCATCTTAGTTCTCTGTTTACGTGGCAGTTTGAGTAGCAAGAGTAGCCAGTGGCAGGGTATTTTCAGTTGTAATGTTCATAGCTTGCTCTGTTGTTTATTTTGTAATTTTGATAGCCGTGATGCTTGTTTTCGTTGTATTTCCAGGTAGCCAGGTTAGAGTGTCAGTCCCTCCCTGTACTGTTGTTTTCTGTTTTGTTAATAAAGCCTTTGTTGTTACTTTGCTTTGAGTCAAGCATTTGGGTTCTTTTCTTCCTGTGTTTTTGCCAAATTCTAACAGAACGTACTGGCCAGGATGAACCCAGCCGACTCCAGTCAGCTCAGAGACCTAGTCGTGTTCCATAATGACAGACTCACTCAGCAGGAGGAGCAGGCTGCTACGTTGGGCCGTAATGTAGCTACTTTGTCCTCACGTCAAGAGGAATTGAGACACTCCATGTCGGCCCAGGTAGACGCGCTCGCTCACAGTGTGCGTGATCTACTTAATTATCTGCACTCTCAGCCATCAGCTCCCCTGCCTCCTGCTACCCCCAGCCAAAGCCTACCTGCTGCTGCCGCACCCGTGGTTGTTCAAACACCGCCTCGCTTGGCACCTCCGGAGAAGTTCTCCGGTGAGTCTGAACTATGTAGACCATTCTTGGTTCAATATGACTTGCATTTCAAGATGAACCCAGATGCCTTTCCTACTCCCCAGTCGCGAGTTGCATTCATAACATCCCACCTGACAGGAAGAGCGGCAGCTTGGGCCACCGCGGAGTGGGCTCGGGACTCAGTGCTCTGCTCATCACCAGAGCAGTTTATTGCAGAACTGCGCAGGGTTTTTGACCATACCCGACCGGGTAGGCAGGCAACTCGAGCACTTATGAGACTCATGCAAGGCAACAGGACAGTTGCGGACTATGCCATTCAGTTTCGTCCACTAGCTAGGGACAGTGGCTGGGGGGAGCCAGCCCTGGTAGACGCTTTTTTTGGAGGGAATCAACGACCAGGTTCACGACCAGCTGGGACCCCAGGAGCTGCCAGACGTCGAGGCGGTGATCGAGGCGGCCATCCGTACAGACAACTGGATACGGGACCGTCGTTACCGGAGGCGTGGAGCACCAGGGACCAGCAGCGGACGAGAGGCAGGACCAGCGGTATTCAGCGGGAGTGGACGCCGTACGTCCCCGGATCTCCAGACGGAGCCCATGCAGGTTGGTCGGGCCCGACTCACCCCTGAGGAGCGACAGCGGCGCCTCCAGCAGGGCCTGTGTTTTTATTGCGGGCAGCCCGGACATCGTCTCAACGACTGTCCGGCCAAGGGTTCCGCTTCTTCTGCAAGTAGAAGCGGTCCGACCACCCAGTCAGGCCCCACGGAAGGATCTCCTTGCCAGCTGACACAGGTATCGTGGTTCAGTGGGGAACCAGGTGTTGACTCAAGGGGTGCTCATTGACTCAGGGGCAGACAAGAGTCTAATGGACTGGGGGGTGGTTCGGGAGTTGGGTCTGAAAACTGAGACTTTGTCACGTCCTTTAGAGGCTAATGCTTTGAATGGGAATAAATTATTTAAGATAACCCATGTCACGGAACCAGTAACGCTAATGATTGGTAACCACAAGGAACAGTTAAGATTTCATGTATTCAACTCAGAGAACCAGGCCATAGTGTTGGGTTTCCCGTGGTTGTGCAGACATAATCCGGCTATTGACTGGAAATCGGGGCTGGTAAGGGGGTGGTGTAAGGAATGTGAGAAACATTGTTTCAGCAGTGGCAGGAGAGTCCTAGCGGGCAGTGTTGGGGCGGAGTCTGGGTCAGTGTCGTCCTCACCTGAAACAGTTTCCATAGATGACAATGTTGATCTATCTGCTGTGCCACTATGCTATCACGACCTTGGCCAGGCCTTTAGTAAGGCGAAGGCCACTTCTTTGCCTCCCCACAGGCCCTATGACTGTGGCATTGAGCTACGAGCGGGGGCGGCCTTGCCCAAGGGGAGGCTGTATTCCATCTCCGGCGCGGAAAGAGAGGCAATGAACAATTACATACAGACCTCTCTACAGGCAGGCATCATCAGGCCGTCCTCCTCCCCACTGGGAGCGGGCTTCTTCTTCGTGAGTAAGAAGGATGGATCTCTCAGGCCCTGCATTGACTATGCTCCTCTCAATGAAATAACCATTAAGAACAGGTACCCCCTCCCTCTCATGTCAGATGCTTTTGAACAGCTGCGAGGTGCTAAGTTTTTCACCAAGCTAGATCTGCGCAACGCTTACCATCTCATACGCATAAGGGAGGGGGATGAGTGGAAAACGGGATTTAATACCCCGTCCGGCCCCAGAGGTTTTTCAGAACTTGGTGAAAGATGTTTTAAGAGAGTACCTGAACAGATTTGTGTATGTGTACATTGATGATATTCAAATTTTTTCCTGGGACCTTGAAACTCATGTTCAACACATGCGCCAGGTGCTGCATAAGTTGTTAGCGAATCATTTGTATGTTAAGGCGGAGAAGTGTGAATTTCATGCCGAATCAGTATCTTTCCTGGGCTTCAACATAGCCCCTGGGTCGATACAGATGGATCCAGCTAAAGTAAAGGCTGTTGCAGAGTGGCCCGTTCCGAATAACCGGAAGAAGGTTCAGCAATTCTTAGGATTTGCTAACTTCGTCGGTTCATTCGGAACTATAGCACCATCGCGGCTTCTCTGCATACATTAACCTCTCCTCAGTCTTCCTTCCAGTGGACCCCGGCAGCGGACACTGCGTTTCGGCAGCTCAAGGCACGATTCACGTCAGCCCCCATTCTCTCTGAGCCTAACCTGACCAGACAGTTTGTGGTGTTTCCCGCATGTGGTGATTGTCAGCCCTGCCCCTGATTGTTTCCAGCTGTTCCCCATTACCCAGTGTAAATATGTCTGTCTCCCTTTGTTTTGTGCCAGTACGTCTTGTGTCCGTGAACCAAGTCTACCAGCCTTTGTCCACGTCATTGCTTCTTGTCAGGTTTCCCATTCCTTTGTCAGAGTGTTGTCTGTTCATCGAGCTGTTGCTTCGTTTTTGTGATTGTCTCCCTCGTGTTTGTCTGTCAGTGTAGTCAGTTCTCTGTGTTTAGTGTGCTATTTGCTTAGATTCTCCCTCACACGTTTGTGAGCGCTTTTTGTTAGTATTTTTGCCATTTTTCCTCACCATTTGTGAGCGTCATAGTTCTTTTTCCCCTGCAGTTTGAGTAGCAAGAGTAGCCAGTGGTAGGGTATTTTCAGTTGTAATTTTCATAGCTTGCTCTGTTGTTTATTTTGTAATTTTGATAGCCGTGTTGCTTGTTTTCTTTGTATTTCCAGGTAGCCAGGTTAGAGTGTCAATCCCTCCCTGTACTGTTGTTTTCTGTTTTGTTAATAAAGCCTTTGTTGTTACTTTGCTTTGAGTCGAGCATTTGGGTTCTTTTCTTCCTGTGTTTTTGCCAAGTTCTTACAATTTTTCTTCTAGTCTATATCATTATAAAGAGACGACCAAAAACTTTAGCAGAAGGAACAGTTATGTTTACCAAAAGATTTCTAATGTATTTATTTGAACTATTGTTTTTGTGACATCAATATTTTCCAGAGAAATACTGTTTATAGAAGTTGTCATGTGGATCTGGGATCTAGAGCCCACAAGAAGCTGTCGTACATTCCTTGGAATAGCATTAAAGATTATATCATATTCTTTTGGTGTAACTGCAATACCAAATTTGTCAATAAATTAACAACAGTTGCCCATCAGTCTTCATGAGTTGTGAGACTAAAATAATCCCATTATTGACCCAGATTTTGTCATACAAAGATCTGTTTTTATACTGAATACTCCTGTTATTCCAAAGGTAATAATTGGTCGGTGAAAAATTATGTTTGTACACCATTTTCCATGCCAGCAGAGCTTGCTTGTGGAAATTTGCTAATTTCACAGGTAATTTATCCGGATTATAATCACATTTCAATAGGAATTTAAGTCCTTCAATTGAATTAAAAATACATTTTGGGAAAGCGTTCCAAATATTATCTTCCTCCTTCATCAATTTCATCAGCCATTTAATTTTAAAAGTATTATTTAATGTTTCAAAACTTAGGACCTCCAAACCCCCATTTGTCTCGTGTTAGATAGTACCTCTTTTTTTAGATAATGACATTTATTTCTCCATATGAAGTTGAATAAAATTTTATCCAGTTTTTTATATATTGTAGTAGGCATTCCTAAAGTCAGAGAATTACAGTGCAGTTGTGTTTATTTCCTGCACCTTATCAAACACATTCATTGATCTGATCAGTTCAGTCAAACAAGACAGGATAAAGTGTGCTTAGAATTAGCAGAACAAATACTCAACTTTTAAATGATGTATATCCTAGCATATTGTATTATCAGTAGTTTTCACCAGCCCAGAAAAGCAGCCCCTATTTAGTCCAGAAAGTCACCAGCAGGCTACAGTCCATTTAAGTAATAAATACTACAGTTACACAAATGTTGTTATTGACTTTACACAACTGGAGACAGTCACTGAGCTGTGACATATGCTGGAATAATCTGATGTTTTCTGTTTGACATAGAAAAGCAGGTAGAGGACAAGCCCTCCTCCGAGGGCTTGTCCTCTACCCCTTCCAGCCTCTAACGAAGCACCGGAGAGCTCCAACCTGGGAGGAAACAGGCTGGAGACTTGCGTGACTTAGGACATCTCAAGGAGATAAACTCGGGTAGCACAAAAAGCTACCCACTGACCTCCAGGAGATGAACCCAAGCAGCATAAAAGGCTACCCACTGATCTCCAGCAGCTCCACGACCAAAGGTCAGAGCTCCCCAGTACTCCTCATTGGTTTGAGGACCGGGAGTGACTAACCTCTGCAAACTGCCTCCTTTCATAACCTCGGTTCAGGAGGATTGTGACGTCACAAGTGACATCAATGAACACAAGCCCCGCCCATTCACATCGTTCGCTAGGATTTGAATACAAACATTCAGAATGTATTATATGCTATAGTGTAAGAAGTAACCAAATATATTCATAGATTGTCTGATACAAAATGTACATTTTTACCATCATATTCAAGATCCACATTATTGCTTTCACTTTCACTTTTGCATATTATTCTATTAAGTTATTTTTATATTTCTAAAGTCTGAATACTTTTTTTTTTAAAGAGAAGACAACTCTTGAATTGATAAACCAAATCATACTATGTGTGTCTGGTCTTTTTTCCCTTAGACATAGTCATCAGTCACATATTTAACAATAGACACAGTCTGATCATTACAGCTAAGCAGGCTAAGTGAAGGAATAATATGATGTTTAGGAGAAATATTTATAGATTAAACTAAATAACCAAGTAGTTGTCATGTTTAGCCAGTGGCTATTAGGAAAAAGCAGGTGGTTTATCTCAGGGCACTTGTGATCACTTTCCCTTACTTCAAATGTGAATGGTACTTGCCCTAGAATCTTCCTGTACTTTACCACAGGGCAAATGATACTTGTACTAGTCTTTTCCCGTACTTTACCCCACAGGCCAAATGGTGCTATGGTAGTCTCTTCCCGTACTTTACCTCTCTGGGCAAATGATACTTGTTCTAGTTTCTTCCGGTTCTTCACTATTTGAAAGGTACCTCGCAACCAGCTTCCCCTACTATAAGCAGTATTAAACCAGTAACAAGTGTCTGACTCCCCAAACAACTTAATATACCTTTCACCTGCTTTCCTGCGTGGTCTTAGATGAGAGGAAGCGATGACAAGGAGGTCGAAATGATTCTCAGTTAAAACCTCTATTTAATGAGTGAGACAAAGAATGTTGGGACAGATCTGGGTCCTGAGGCCTTGGGCGGTCCAGGAACCTCGCACAAGGCTAAGTCCAATCCTTTTATAGCTTTTACAAGTTTCACTTTCTAACTAGGCGTAGTCTTCAGGTCTTCGGGGTGTTGGATGTCATCAGTTCTTCTCTTCATTGGTTGATATTTGGTGCAAAAGGGCGTCCCGAGGCGGCACACTGGACCTGTTATTGTGTGCCCACCGAAGATATCTCCAGCCAAAGAGATAAGGACACATTCCTGTACTCTGTGAATCTCTGTTCTTTGTCTGAAAACCATGAAACTACTTTTACACTCTTCATTATGCATAATAAAGCATTTCAACATATTTAACAGAATAAAATAGTAAACCTCACAACTAGTAAAACTGTATATGACTGAATACATCATAACGTGTGCGTATAATTAAAACAAACCATAACTAGTAAAAATATCTGAAAAATAACAAACCATAACTAGTAAACATGTCTATGCTTAAAACAAGTCATAAAATAGCACAAGCATGACCTTTCACATCTCAACAGGGCCTATCTATCATGTTAAGGCTGGAATATACTTCTCCGTCTGCATAATCCGTCATCCGACTTCGGAGCTACGGAGACCTCTCGAGCCCTCGCACTTCTCCGTCATGATGCGTGTTGTGCAGCCCTGCCATGAAATGCACCCCCTCGGAAAGTGAAGCAATTCGCCTTAATATCGCAGATAAAAGCAGGGGAAAATACTATTTTATGATTTAATTATTTGTGAGGGAGATAGAAGAGAACAACATCGATTGCTTTCAATCTTTAAAACTCCTCTTCCTCTTTCTTTTCAACACAAAATTGGATAATAGCGAACGCAAACCAACAACTTTCGGTATGTTCTGTGGAAATATACCCCAGCCATAATTACTAAATGAATTAAATAGATTTTTTGAGCAGGTTGAATGTGTTTGATTTGCCTTTCACAAGGCTAATCGATACTTTAGTTCCTGTCCTGTCTGTGCTGCTGCAGAGGAAACCTGTCTGTCTGTTTCTGTGTAGGGAGAGGGGCTGCATTTCACAGCAGGGTGCAGCTAGAGGACCAATCACAGCCCTTGTCGTCTCCGTCTTCCCTTGACGGATTGACGGACAGTTAAGGCCAATTTATGGTACTCCGTAAAGTGCCGACGTAGATGGAGAGCCCTCTCCGTCGCCGGAGAAACCTGACGGAGAGCCTCTCGGTCGTCTCGGGGCGCTGTAATTTTTTGTAACTTTCCGTCAATCCGTAAAGGGAAGACGGAGACAACAAGGGCTGTGATCGGTGTGATTACAAAAATTCCTGCGCTCGAGACGACGGAGAGGCTCTCCGTCAGGCTCTCCAGCGACGGAGAGGGCTCTCCGTCTCTACGTACGGCACTTTACGGAGTACCATAAATTGGCCTTTGGGTTAACTTGATGCTTTAATGGTCTTTTAATTGCTCATGTGGCTTCTTCTCTTTTATTGGGCCTTGGTCTGGTTCTGGTCTCAGGCAGCAAACGAGTACTCTGTCTTGTTGTGGTTTGTCTGTTTTTCTTTGTTGATGCTCTGTTGTCTAGTTTGTTGTTAATGCAGATGCCATCCTCTGTTTACACTGCAAAACAAATCTACCTACAGGTACAAATAAAGTCACCTAACCTCACCTATAAAACAATCAAACCACATCCACATCCAGGGCTGGTAAATAACACCATACAAGTGGAGCAGTGCCTCAGTAATGTCAGGCAGTGGCCCTTACTCCTCTTCCTCCTCTGACTCTGACTCTGGGATAGTGAAGCCATTGTCGTCCCACTCCTCACTGTCCTCTGTCTGTGTGTGAAGTGAATCACAGTCCATGGAGGCTAAGCTACAGTACACATCTACAGCCTGTCTGTGCTGACTTTTCACTGAGAGACATCTTCCACTGAGGACACTGATGAGCCCTTGTGTAGCCTCCTCTGTCAGGTCACCAAAATCTGAGGTTCAGAAGAGGGAACATGCTGCCCTTGGAGACATCAAGAAAATGTACAAATCAGTGTGGTTAGAGGAACGTGAAATGCACCTGCACTGATTCCTTTGGAGGGATAAGCCTGAGGAGGAGATAAGAGAGTATACTATCACCCGTGTTAATATGGGAGACAGACCAGCTGGATGTATAGCACAACTAGCTATGACAGAAACAGCCAAGCTTCCCATCTTTGCCCATCGGACAGAGGAATGCAGAGTCCTTGAAGAGGATAGGTATGATGATGACATCCTTATCTCCCACAACAGCCTGGAGAAACTGGATGAAATTACCCAAGGTGTGGGGGAAATCCTGAGAGCTGGGGGCTTCCTGGTGAAACCATAGGTACGGTCAGAGAACAGTGGGAGGCAAAGGAGTGATGCTGTCCAGGAAGGAGAGGAGGATGTGACAAAAGTTTCAACCATCAATCTTCCAAATCAGATGAGAGACGAAGATAACAAAGCTCTGGGTGTTGGTTATAATGTGGGAGAAGATAAACTGCATGTTAACATCCATCAACTTTTCTAAGAGGAAGAAAAAGGTGAGGGTGAGCAAAGATCTTCTCAAGGACGAGGTGTGACTAGGAACTCCTGACCCACTGACTAGAAGGGAGCTTTTAAGCCAGGTGGCTGGGCTTTACGACCCCATCGGCCTGGTAACACCTGCCAAACAGAAGGGGCAGTCCTTGTGAGGAAAGCATTCCAGCATTCCAGGAGACGGGGGGTGGAAAACTTACCAGAGAAACCTGGGACAAGCCACTTTCAGAAAGCCTCAGAGGCAAAGCCATCAAACTTTTTGAGGAGTATGTGGAGCTTGGGCAGATTACATTCCACCGCAGCTTCACACCCGCCAACTGGGAGGGAGACCCTGGGGAATCACCTTGTCAGGTTGGAGTGATAAGACCTATGGAGCTGTGATGCATTTGAGGTGGAGCACCAAACAAGGGACCAAGGTGCGGTTTGTTGAATCAGAAAGGAGATGCTATCAAGGCTGAGCTTTGCGGTGCAGTCTTCGCAGCCAGGCTCAGGTAGCACTTTGAGAAGTACGGAGGGATGGATGTAGAGCGTTGGCTCCACCTGGTGGACAGCCAAACCGTCCTGGGGGCTATCTAGAGAGAAATTTATGGATACCAGACCTTTTTCGCCAACCGTGTGGGTGAAATCCAGAGAGCTGGACCAGTAGTAGTATTAAGATTGGTGGTGGATCCCTAGAGAGCTGAATATTGCTGACATTTTGACAAGAGGAGGTTCCCTGATGAATTAAAGGAGAGTTCCACATAGCAAAATGGGCCAACATTCCTGAGGCAGCCGGAGGAGGAGTGGCCTTCAAAGTCAGCTAGAGAGGTTGCAGCATGTGCCAGACAAAGTGTCAACCAGCTGCAGAGGAAAGCCTTCACGTCAGTAGTAACTAGAGCCTAAACTCGAGCAAAGCAAAAGGAGACTGAACAGCTTCCATTTCCAACAGAGAGTTCAAAACCAGAGGTCAGAGACAAACCAAGACCACCCGCTATGGCAAGAACACCTGCTAATTGGAGAATAAAAGACCTCGTGGAGGTGGAAAAGTTCAGCAGCTTATCCAAATTGGTTGTTGTCGTGGCCTGGGTCCGAAGAGCTGCCACAAAGTGGTTTAAGGTCAAGAAAAAAAGGAAAGGGCAGGTAATGATGAATGAGAAAATTGTGCTGAAACCAAAGGAACAAGAAGCAGCTATGAGAGACCTTTTTCCTCGCTGCCCAAGAAGGAGTAATTTTTCAATCAACATCTTAAAAAAGATTGGTAGTATTCAGAGATGCTGGACTCCTGGTCTGTGGGGCAGGATCCAGATGTTTGATGAAGACAGAGTTGCAGTGCCAATCATACCTTATGAAGCATGGTTGTCCACACTGATAGCACGTGAGGCCCACAAAGCTAATCATGAAGGAGTAGCCCGAACCCTTCTAAGGATGAGGAAAAGAGCCTGGGTGATAAAAGGCAGAAGATTAGCAAAAAGGGTGGTGGACAGCTGTGTAATCTGCAGGAAAGCAACAGCAAAGTGATGCAAACAAATAATGAGCAACCTCCCACCAGAGAGAACCAACCCTGCTAACCATTTGAATTCACAACTGTGGACCTGTTTGGGCCCTACAAAGTGAAAGATGAGGTGAGAAGGAGAGTCACACTCAAAGTCTGGGGCATTGTGTTCTGCTGCATGGCCTCAAGAGCAGTATACACTGATGTTGTCAGAGACCAGTCTTCTGAGGGATTTCTGTTTGCCTATCAAAGATTTACATCCTTAAGAGGGCACCCCAAGAAACTGTGGTCAGACTCAGGAACAAACTTTGTGGGAGCAAAGCCTGCACTGGAGGAACTTCACAATTTCCTAAGGGAATTAAACAAAACAAAAATTGAAGAAGAAACATCAAAGTGTGGAACAGAGTGGTCATGGAGGAATCATCCAGCAGATTCTCCCCACAGAAATGGGGCAGCAGAAGCAGCTGTCCGACTGGTGAAGCGGGCCTTGAGTAACATCGGTGGTGACGGAGCCTTTACATACGGCGAGTTCCAAACAATCCTCTTCATGGCTGCAAATCTGGTCAATGAGAGACCCAAAGAAGCAAGGATACAGAGCCGAGAGGACTGTGTAAGTTACATCAGCCCCAATTCTCTTCTGTTGGGCTGTGCCAGCATGAGAAGTGACCCAGGAGACTTCCAGTCTGAAGGTTACCCATCCAAGAGGCTCCAGAGCATCCAAAGAGAGGTGGACAAATTCTGGAGGAAATGGTGTCAGCTGGCAGGCCCAAACCTCTTCATAAGAAGCAAGTGGCATACTAAGGAGCGGAATGTGGCCAAGGGAGATGTCGTCTGGTTGGCTGACCAGAATGCATTGAGGAGTCAATATAAGTTGGCCAGAGTGGTCAGTGTCAACACTGACAAGGATGGCATTGTGAGAGCTGTTTATGTGAGGGCCTTTCCCAGCTATCCCGTTCCAATTAAAAAGCCAACCTCATCAAAACAAGGCTGTGAAGTATCAGGAAAGGGGAAACTTCTCACTAAAGTTCCTGCAACAATTCTGCACAGAGACGTCAGACGCTTGGTGGTCCTGATTCCCATTGAAGAGCAAAAGACTGATGACCTGTTGACCTCCTTGGGTTCAGAAACCAAGAGCCCAAGTGGGAGGTGTTGAGTCAGGAGAACGATCGGCAGGCATTCAGCATATTTTTTTTCTCTTTTCCCCTTTTGTCCAATTTATTTAAAGGGACTGGGTTTAATTAATAATCATATAAATATCAATATAATAATAATACTAATAATAATAGTGCGTTGGGTATCTGCAGGTAGGCAGGAGAGTGAGGGAGGAGCCATTCTGATGAAGTGTGCCAGCAGACAGGTGTGTGGCTTCTTTGTCTGTTCAGTGTGGCATGCTGCTGCAGGGGAGAGACAGCTTGCATCAGTGTTTAGATGAGCATAGAGACGCTGTTGGTATGTATACATTTTATGAGTTTAAATGATGTTCTCAATCAGTGGGGTGAGTGCAAAAGTGTCTTTCCTCTTCTGTTTGCCCTGCTCTGTGGACACTAGTCAGTTATTCACTCATTCATTAATTCATTGTGCTCACTGCCAACTAAATGCTGATAGATAAATAAATAAATAAATAGATGGACAGTTAGACTCATAGAGATATAAACAGATAGTATATAAGAATATTGGTTGATTCCTTTTGAAGTCACACTGATTAGTTTATTCACATTGGCTTCCTAATTTCATGAGTGTATATATCTGTCGTGGAAAATATTGAATAGTCAATGATGAAAGAATGGATGCACCCAGGAGTCTTCTGCAGTTGATTAAAGAAGTAACATTTATTGAAGATTCTGATATGTCAGGAGGAATATAAACTTTGTCGTGGACAACCGTACAGCTGCCAGAGTCCGCCACATATTCCTAGCTTTCCCTATGGTGCTCAGCCTTATAAAGTAACACCCAGTTAAGTACAAGTATATTACCTTACATTACTCTTGAGTAGCGTTACAGTCAGGGCATGCTCATTCTAAGCTCTGAACTAACAGTGGCGCCTGTTGTCTTGCTGACGCTCAGCCATCGGCCTTATCAAAGGGCCAACGCTGACAGACTCCTCTGACCTTGGTTACCTAGTCAACTTAGAGATAACTAGCCATCTGTTTTCCTTGAGACACTGTGCTTCAACCCTGCATTCTGGAGCAACAGTTTAAAGATTTAATGCTGTAAAAAAAGGACACTAGCCAACCCTAGGAACTCCTAAATTTAGAAAAAATCCATAACAATCCCCTCTTATTGATCATAAGATCAATACCAAACACAGAAGTTTACATTTTTTTTTAATTTTCTGACAACCGTCAACGGGGGAGCGTAAAACAGACCTTACTCGAGCATTACAGGAATATTACTGTGATGAAACATTAACACATCTCAAAACACATATCAGTAACATTAAATCATAAATTGACCCTTTAGCCATCCAATAACATGAATCAAGTAAAAAAATTGATACCCTTAAAAAACACAAACTGTCAATTTAAAACAACACCTGTTAATAATATAAATGGAAATCACTTTTCAGTCTAAATGTGACCAGTACCCGTCTTATTTACCCTATTAACTATGCAAATTATGACATGTAAGATGTAACCTTAGCATCTGAGAGGGGCCCTTCATTACAAATGATTACACACTACTCTGAACACTTAAAACAAACATTGTGATTATATAATGGTGAACAAACGAGGTGGTCTTCAGCCCATGTGCTTTTTGCACAGCTGGGGGCCGCCACCATGGAGAGGTTACTAGCACATACGATGCATGGTGGCCCGCACTGTGAGGGGAATCCATCTTCATCGTAGGCTTCTGTAATGCTTATCACCTGTTGAAGTTTCTCTTTTTATTTCTATTTATTTTATTATTTTTTTATTCTTTATTTATTTTTTACAGTCAGGAAATAAAATGAAAAATCAATCAAATCAATCCCAAGAGACAGTCACCTAAAATAACAATATCATAACACCAATCCTGGTTTAGCTGTAATCGCACGGTACATTAATGATTATAATTCTTAACACACATTAACAAAGAGGTCACTCTATCGACTCATCAGTATCTCATAAATAAAATGCTAGTATAGTTTACAAAGACCAAAGATTGAACACAGATATATATATTTATCGGTAACATTAGTGCTGCTGGTAGAGGAGGAGTCACTAACTTCAACAGTCATATTATAACCTGCTGCCAGCTTTAGTTTGAGCTGAATCTGCACAGAAAGAGGAAGAAGAAGAGAAACAGCCTCCCCATTACCTGCCAGGCCCTGCTGGTGCTTCATCGGCAGGTGCTGGAGCCAATCTGCACCTTGTAGCGTGAATCCATTCTGCTCTTCCTTTGACCTTTACAGCTGTACTTGTAGTCAGTAGCACCTGGTCCGGGCCTTTCCACCTGAGTCAATGACACCTTTTCAAGAGATTTTATTAGCACAGAATCACCTTCCTTAAAGGAATGAATCAGCTCCCCTGAGGGTTTGAGGAGCCTGTCAGACACTTGAAAATGATACTTTCTCAAAACTTCAGTTAGTTGTTTCATATAATCAACCATGAACTCATCCATCCAAAGCAGTGAGGCTTTATGTGGTGCCAAAGGGGGACTTGCACCATGGATATTGATCTCTCTATCAATAGCTCATGAGGGCTTAGATCTGTTGTTGCACTTGGTGCACTTCAAATGGAATACAACACAATAGGCAGCGCGTCAGGCCATTTTAGCCCTGTCGTCACAACCAATTTGGTCAACCTCTCTTTGACAGTGGCCTTCATTCTTTCAACTTGACCTGAGCTCTGTGGACGATAAGGAACATGCAGCTGCCACCTAAACCCTAAGATCTCTGACAAGTCTTGAGTGATCTTTGGGAAAAAAGCAGATCCTCTGTCTATTCCTTGTGGCATACCAAACCTGGGAATCACATCTTTTAACAGACACTTAACTGTCTAACCTACCATAGCCCATGGTAAAAGCATTCAAGCAGGAAGTTGTTTTTTAAACTATTAAAAGCATAAAAGTCAATAATATTTCTTGAAGAAAATGTATTGTGCAAAACGGCGGAAAACATAAAACAAGTAACTTCACACTGACATAACAGTTGTAGCCTACTGCCTTCAGTATTAGCCTTACACAAAGTCCACTCACTTAACAACGCCATAGACAGGCTAACGGAAATTAGCATCACGACCACAGTCATTTTAACTTGTTAATCACATGGCTATATTCAACACAAACAGTGTAGCAGCACACATGACAGCCAACAATACTCACAGACAGACTGCATATTCTCACTAATTCTGTAGAACAATGAAACCTTTGAGAGTTTAGCTGCTGCTTGTCTTCTACAGTTACTCCACACATCTTGCAAATAACTTTTTCTGCTCCACATCCAACATTTTAAACTCAACACTTCTTGCTTTATACATTTTTAAAAGAAATAAAGGATTAATTATGATGAATTATTCCTACTCTGCCTCTGATTGGCTGGTGTTTGTTGCTAGACAAAACATCAAGGTCAGCAGAGCCAATCAGAGGCGGAGTTACTCACCAAACAGAAATTTAATTAATGAATTTAATTTCAGACCCTGACTGCTACCAACAACCATGGTTGTCGCAATTATTAATATCGGATTCAGTGATATAAATGAAAATACTTCCCAGTCAATGTTGTCAGAATAAAGAATAGCCTGCTCTCCGTCCAACACAACGACTTGCCAACTTGGGAACTCATATCTTCCAACACAACATTGATGCAGCATTAAACTGCGCTTGTCTAACCTTTTGGCGATCATGTTTCTTGGCACTTCAAGTGTTAAAATTGTAAACACTTACCTCATCTATTGATGACACAAGTCTTTTTCTTAGCTGTCCAGCCTTAATAGTAGCTACTATGATCCTAGCTAAATGTATTACTAGAGCATTAACTTTACTGTCTGCTCTGCGTCTTTCCCAGCTCCGACAGTCATGCTAATAGCATGGGGAGAAGGGCAAGCAGTTTAATCGTCCCTGACCACCGTAGCAACACGTAGGCGTAGTTTGTAGGGGGCGTGGTTTGTAGCGGGGGGAAGCAGTGGCTGCAGCTGGAAATTGTTGAACAATTCCAAGGAATTGAAACACAGGGAACCGGTTCTCAACAAGAACCTGTTTTCAAGTCCCATCTTTATACTAGACTATAATAAACATTTTACAAAAACTAAGTGAACAGACCTGAAACGCACAGATTACATAAGTTTGTTATGTTGTATGTTGATGGATTTTCCAAAGACTTGCACGCATGGAAACATGCATTCAGTCAGAAATAAAACAGCAGTGTGTTTCTCATTGTGAGCTTAAAATGCTGTTCACATATACAGCCGTGGCCAAAAGTTTTGAGAATAACACAAATATTAATTTTCACAAAGTCATTTGTTATGATGCAATTTGCATGTACTCCAGAATGTTATGAAGAGTGAGCAGATGAATTGCAATTAATTCCAAAGTCCTTTTTTGCCATGAAAATGAACTTAATCCCCCCAAAAAACATTTCCACTGCATTTCAGTCCTGCCACAGAAGGACCAGCTGACATCATGTCAGTGATTGTCTCGTAAACACAGGTGATATAAATAAACAGTAAGGTGCGGTGAAATAAAATGAACAGTAGGATGTGATACAGGTATGACTATAACAGTTCAAATAAATAAACAATAAACAGTAAGGTGCAGTGAAATAAAATGAACAGCAGGATATGATACAGGTGTGACTATAATAGTTCAAATAAATAAACAAATAAACAGTGAAATAAAATGAACAGTAGGATGTGAAACAGGTGTGACGATAACAGTTCAAATAAATAAACAAATAAACAGTAAGGTGCGGTGAAATAAAATGAACAGTAGGATGTGATACAGGTATGACTATAATAGTTCAAATAAATAAACAAATAAACAGTAAGGTGCAGTGAAATAAAATGAACAGTAGGATATGATACAGGTGTGACTATAATAGTTCAAATAAATAAACAAATAAACAGTAAGGTGCAGTGAAATAAAATGAACAGTAGGATATGATACAGGTGTGACTATAATAGTTCAAATAAATAAACATACAAATAAACAGCAAGGTGCAGTGAAATAAAATTAACAGTAGGATGTGATACAGGTGTGACTATAATAGTTCAATTAAATAAACAAATAAACAGTAAAATAAAATGAACAGTAGGATGTGATACAGGTGTGACTATAATAGTTCAAATAAATAAACAAATAAACAGTAAGGTGAAGTGAGATAAAATGAACAGTAGGATGTGATACAGGTGTGACTATAATAGTTCAAATAAATAAACAAATAAACAGTAAGGTGCAGTGAAATAAAATGAACATAAGGATATGATACAGGTGTGAATCTAATAGTTCAAATAAATAAACAAATAAACAGTAAGGTGCAGTGAAATAAAATGAACAGTAGGATGTGATACAGGTGTGACAATAATAGTTCAAATAAATAAACAAATAAACAGTAAGGTGCAGTGAAATAAAATGAACAGTAGGATGTGATACAGGTGTGACTATAATAGTTCAAATAAATAAACAAACAAATAAACAGCAAGGTGCAGTGAAATAAAATGAACAGTAGGATATGATACAGGTGTGACTATAATAGTTTAAATGAATAAACAAATAAACAGTAAGGTGCGGTGAAATGAAATGAACAGCAGGATATGATACAGGTGTGACTATAATAGTTCAAATAAATAAACAAATAAACAGTGAAATAAAATGAACGGTAGGATATGATACAGGTGTGACTATAATAGTTTAAATAAATAAACAAACAAATAAACAGTAAGGTGCAGTGAAATAAAATGAACAGCAGGATATGTTACAGGCATGACTATAATAGTTTAAATAAATAAACAAATAAACAGTAAAGTGCAGTGAAATAAAATGAACAGTAGGATATGATACAGGTATACTATAATAGTTCAAATAAATAAACAAATAAACAGTAAAATAAAATGAACAGTAGGATGTGATACAGGTGTGACTATAATAGTTCAAGTAAATAAACAAATAAACAGTAAGGTGCAGTGAAATAAAATGAACTGTAGGATATGATACAGGAGTGATTATAACAGTTCAAATAAATAAACAAATAAACAGCAAGGTGCAGTGAAATAAAATGAACAGTAGGATGTGATACAGGTGTGACTATAATAGTTCAAATAAATAAACAAATAAACAGTAAGGTGCAGTGAAATAAAATGAACAGTAGGATGTGATACAGGTGTGACTATAATAGTTCAAATAAATAAACAAATAAACAGTAAGGTGAAGTGAAATAAAATGAACAGTAGGATATGATACAGGTGTGACTATAATGGTTCAAATAAATAAACAAATAAACAGTGAAAAAAAATGAACTGTAGGATATGATACAGGTGTGACTATAATAGTTCAAATAAATAAACAAATAAACAGTAAAATAAAATGAACAGTAGGATATGATACAGGTGTGACTATAATAGTTCAAATAAATAAACAAACAAATAAACAGCAAGGTGCAGTGAAATAAAATTAACAGTAGGATATGATACAGGTGTGACTATAATAGTTCAAATAAATAAACAAATAAACAGTAAGGTGCAGTGAAATAAAATGAACAGTAGGATATGATACAGGTGTGACTATAATAGTTCAAATAAATAAACAAATAAACAGTGAAATAAAATGAACAGTAGGATGTGATACAGGTTTGACTACAATAGTTCAAATAAATAAACAAACAAATAAACAGTAAGGTGCAGTGAAATAAAATGAACAGTAGGATATGATACAGGTGTGACTATAATAGTTCAAATAAATAAACAAATAAACAGTAAGGTGCAGTGAAATAAAATGAACAGTAGGATATGATACAGGCGTGACTATAATAGTTCAATTAAATAAACAAATAAACAGTGAAATAAAATGAACAGTAGGATATGATACAGGTGTGACTATAATAGTTCAATTAAATAAACAAATAAACAGTGAAAAAAAATGAACAGTAGGATGTGATACAGGTGTGACTATAATAGTTCAAATAAATAAACAAATAAACAGTAAGGTGCAGTAAATAAAATGAACAATAGGATGTGATACAGGTATGACTATAATAGTTCAAATAAATAAACAAACAAATAAACAGCAAGGTGCAGTGAAATAAAATGAACAGTAGGATGTGATACAGGTGTGACTATAATAGTTCAAATAAATAAAAAAATAAACAGTGAAATAAAATGAACAGTAGGATGTGATACAGGTGTGACTATAATAGTTCAAATAAATAAACAAATAAACAGTAAGGTGCAGTGAAATAAAATGAACAGCAGGATATGATACAGGTGTGACTATAATAGTTCAAATAAATAAACAAATAAACAGTAAGGTGCAGTGAAATAAAATGAACAATAGGATATGATACAGGTGTGACCATAATAGTTCAAATAAATAAACAAATAAACAGTAAGGTGCAGTGAAATAAAATGAACAGTAGGATGTGATACGGGTGTGACTATAATAGTTCAAATAAATAAACAAATAAACAGTGAAAATAAAATGAACAGTAGGATGTGATACAGGTGTGACTATAATAGTTCAAATAAATAAACAAACAAATAAACAGCAAGGTGCAGTGAAATAAAATGAACAGTAGGATGTGATACAGGTGTGACTATAATAGTTCAAATAAATAAACAAATAAACAGTAAGGTGCAGTGAAATAAAATGAACAGTAGGATGTGATACAGGTGTGACTATAATAGTTCAAATAAATAAACAAATAAACAGTGAAATAAAATGAACAGTAGGATGTGATACAGGTGTGACTATAATAGTTCAAATAAATAAACAAATAAACAGTAAGGTGCAGTGAAATAAAATGAACAGTAGGATGTGATACAGGTGTGACTATAATAGTTCAAATAAATAAACAAATAAACAGTGAAATAAAATGAACAGTAGGATGTGATACAGGTGTGACTATAATAGTTCAAATAAATAAACAAATAAACAGTAAGGTGCAGTGAAATAAAATGAACAGTAGGATATGATACAGGTGTGACTATAATAGTTCAAATAAATAAACAAATAAACAGTAAGGTGCAGTGAAATAAAATGAACAGTAGGATATGATACAGGTGTGACTATAATAGTTCAAATAAATAAACAAATAAACAGTAAGGTGCAGTGAAATAAAATGAACAGTAGGATATGATACAGGTGTGACTATAATAGTTCAAATAAATAAACAAATAAACAGTGAAATAAAATGAACAGTAGGATGTGATACAGCTGTGACTATAATAGTTCAAATAAATAAACAAATAAACAGTTAGGTGCAGTGAAATAAAATGAACAGTAGGACATGATACAGGTGTGACTATAACAGTTCAAATAAATAAACAAACAAATAAACAGCAAGGTGCAGTGAAATAAAATGAACAGTAGGATGTGATACAGCTGTGACTATAATAGTTCAAATAAATAAACAAATAAACAGTTAGGTGCAGTGAAATAAAATGAACAGTAGGATATGATACAGATGTGACTATAATAGTTCAAATAAATAAACAAACAAATAAACAGTAACGTGCGGTGAAATAAAATGAACAGTAGGATGTGATACAGGTATGACGATAACAGTTTAAATAAATAAACAAATAAACAGTAAGGTGCGGTGAAATAAAATGAACAGTAGGATGTGATACAGGTGTGACTATAATAGTTCAAATAAATAAACAAATAAACAGTAAGGTGCAGTGAAATAAAATGAACAGTAGGATATGATACAGGTGTGACTATAATAGTTCAAATAAATAAACAAATAAACAGTGAAATAAAATGAACAGTAGGATATGATACAGGTGTGACTATAATAGTTCAAATAAATAAACAAACAAATAAACAGCAAGGTGCAGTAAATAAAATGAACAGTAGGATGTGATACAGGTGTGACTATAACAGTTCAAATAAATAAACAAATCAACAGCAAGGTGCAGTAAATAAAATGAACAATAGGATGTGATACAGGTATGACTATAATAGTTCAAATAAATAAACAAACAAATAAACAGCAAGGTGCAGTGAAATAAAATGAACAGTAGGATGTGATACAGGTGTGACTATAATAGTTCAAATAAATAAACAAATAAACAGTAAGGTGTAGTGAAATAAAATGAACAGTAGGATGTGATACAGGTGTGACTATAATAGTTCAAATAAATAAACAAATAAACAGTAAGGTGCAGTGAAATAAAATGAACAGTAGGATGTGATACAGGTGTGACTATAATAGTTCAAATAAATAAACAAATAAACAGCAAAATAAAATGCACAGTAGGATGTGATACAGGTGTGACTATAATAGTTCAAATAAATAAACAAACAAATAAACAGCAAGGTGCAGTGAAATAAAATTAACAGTAGGATATGATACAGGTGTGACTATAATAGTTCAAATAAACAAATAAATAGTGAAATAAAATGAACAATAGGATGTGATACAGGTGTGACTATAATGGTTCAAATAAATAAACAAATAAACAGTGAAATAAAATGAACAGTAGGATATGATACAGGTGTGACTATAATAGTTCAAATAAATAAACAAACAAATAAACAGTAATAAACAGTGAAATAAAATGAACAGCAGGCTGTGATACAGGTATGACTATAATAGTTCAAATAAATAAACAAATAAACAGTAAGGTGCAGTGAAAGAAAATGAACAATAGGATGTGATACAGGTGTGACTATAATAGTTCAAATAAATAAACAAATAAACAGTAAGGTGCAGTGAAATAAAATGAACAGTAGGATGTGATACAGGTGTGACTATAATAGTTCAAATAAATAAACAAATAAACAGCAAGGTGCAGTGAAATAAAATGAACAGTAGGATGTGATACAGGTGTGACTATGACAATTCAAATAAATAAACAAATAAACAGTAAGGTGCAATGAAATAAAATGAACAGTAGGATGTGATACAGGTGTGACTATAATAGTTCAAATAAATAAAGAAATAAACAGTAAGGTGCAGTGAAATAAAATGAACAGTAGGATATGATACAGGTGTGACTATAATAGTTCAAATAAATAAACAAATAAACAGTGAAATAAAATGAACAGTAGGATGTGATACAGGTGTGACTATAATAGTTCAAATAAATAAAGAAATAAACAGTAAGGTGCAGTGAGATAAAATGAACAGTAGGATGTGATACAGGTGTGACTATAATAGTTCAAATAAATAAACAAATAAACAGTAAGGTGCAGTGAAATAAAATGAACAGTAGGATGTGATACAGGTATGACTATAACAGTTCAAATAAATAAACAAATAAACAGTAAGGTGCAGTGGAATAAAATGAACAGTAGGATGTGATACAGGTGTGACTATAATAGTTCAAATAAATAAACAAATAAACAGTAAGGTGCAGTGAAATAAAATGAACAGTAGGATATGATACAGGTATGACTATAATAGTTCAAATAAATGAACAAATAAACAGTGAAATAAAATGAACAATAGGATGTGATACAGGTATGACTATAATAGTTCACATAAATAAACAAACAAATAAACAGCAAGGTGCAGTGAAATAAAATTAACAGTAGGATATGATACAGGTGTGACTATAATAGTTCAAATAAATAAACAAATAAACAGTAAGGTGCAGTGAAATAAAATGAACAGTAGGATGTGATACAGGTGAGACTATAATAGTTCAAATAAATAAACAAATAAACAGTAAGGTGCAGTGAAATAAAATGAACAGTAGGATGTGATACAGGTGAGACTATAATAGTTCAAATAAATAAACAAATAAACAGTGAAATAAAATGGACAGTAGGATATGATACAGGTGTGACTATAATAGTTCAAATAAATAAACAAACAAATAAACAGTAAGGTGCAGTGAAATAAAATGAACAGTAGGATATGATACAGGTGTGACTATAATAGTTCAAATAAATAAACAAACAAATAAACAGTAAGGTGCAGTGAAATAAAATTAACAGTAGGGCGTGATACAGGTATGACTATAATAGTTCAAATAAATAAACAAACAAATAAACAGCAAGGTGTAGTGAAATAAAATTATATGCTTAATATAATGCATAATGCTTAATACTTAATGCATAATACTTCAAATAAATAAACAAATAAAAAGTAAG
>JAQQSB010001969.1:0-19457 GCA_029721515.1 Synanceia verrucosa | reverse complement strand
ATTTGCAGTGGAAGTGTGTTGGCAAGAAGTTATTCAGAGTGTAAGCATGCATTTGTTTACACAGTAATGTACATGTCTCACACGTTACAAAAACAATATACATACTTAAGGTAAAATAAACACAAGTTAAGAAAAAACATGCACCCTGAGAACAAATCCTGTCTTAATAATTACTTACAAAACATCAAAGTGGAGACAGTACAAGATAAGGGAGGAGTTAACTGTCTGATCTCTCAATAGATATGGGAGAGTTTTCTTCTACTTGGGTAGTAGGCGCTTCTTCTTCTTCTTCTTCTGCTTGGTAAAGCTGTTACAAGCTGCAGTCACATAACAAGTTTTCTTTTGCGTGAATGCTTTGTTCCAATTTTTCCATATATGTCAGGGTTTGCTGTGCAGTTTCAGTAATTTGTTTTGTGAGATCCTGTGGATGTGTGAATGGCTTGTGCTGTGTGTGTGGTGTTTGCAAGCATAAAGCAGAGTCACTTACTGTAATCAAGCTTTACAAAGTCCTTCACCTTCAACAGTTTCACTTTTTGGAAATTTACTGGGTCATTTTCTGAAAGTAGTAGGAGAAAGGGGAGTACACACATAAGATTAGACAGTTTATATTACAATGTGTGATATAAAACAAATGAAGTATAATGTGAACATGTGATAAACTATATTTATAACTGTTTGTGCACAAACACAATGTTAACAGGAATACACAGGTAAATCTGCACAGTACTCTTAAAAGTAAACTATCACAACAGAGTATCAGATTATTATAGAAATGTTTCATTGATATACTTTTGAGCCTGTTGTTATCATCAAATACTATGCAGTCTTTGAACATTGTACCAAGTGTGGAAGTTCATTAAACCTTACAGCTCACCTGGTCATCAGTTTTCACAGGTGCAAGATTCATACACAGATGTCTTGGTTTATGGGGTGATCTTGTTATCACACATATATCTGAACCACAAACACAGATATGCAGATGAGCTGTGAGGGCTCACACATGTGATTGGCTGTGTCAACAGGTGTGCTGTGATTGGTCCAGCTGGAGCACATGGGAGCCTCCTTTTTGTTTGGTATTTGGTGTTTGTTGTTTGGTTTTGTATGGTTTGTGGTGGAATGATTGGCATCCAAAGTTTTTGTTGGACGTGTTGAAAGCATTGTAATTATGCACAGTGTACTATAGTGTTTATGATGTGCAGGCTGTGGCTAAATCCTGTGTTTAAGTCACATTTATGGATTTCCTTAGGTTTAAGAATTACCCCATGGTGAACAAGAAACCCACTTAAAGAGTCAAGCAATCACTCTTATACCGCTTTCACACTGAAATTAGTGTGTCGACGTGGTATTTTCTAACCCGCTTTGGCACGGCTCGGATCGGCATTTGGGCTCTTTCACAGTGCCAGCTAACGTGGCTCTGACCTCCAGCTGTGAGAGCTGTGTGCCTGTTTTCCTCCCTCCCATATGTCATCATGTTGACCACATCATCATTACAGATTACAGAGCACCGGAACACAGAGAGGTAAACAATGGACAACACGGACATGAGCGAGTCACGTTAACATTGTTGTTCCATGTTGCAATTTGTCCCTTTTGCAAAGTGTACAAACCCAGTGCAGTACTAATACATACTGCCATGATCAATAAAAAAGGTGTGTCAGATCACTATACAAGCTGTATATATACACGGTCACGTAATTCACACCGGGTTTCCCCGATCAGTAGGATTTCCCCAGAATGACGTAGGACTAAATCACTATGTGCTCCTATTAAAGATGATGTCGCTACACATTTGATTTGTTTGATTAAATAAAATCTCTGTCCTTCAGAGATCAGTCTCTGGAGATCAACAGATAGACTGATCTTATAAGTGATCACCTCTGCAGCTTCACACTGACAGCCTGACAGGCTGCTCAGTGACTAAAGCAGAACGCGACAGGCAGATACATCAACGTCATCGGGTAAATAGCGAGTCGACGTGGGTCGACATGGCTCGACTTTCACACTGTAGCCGATCCGATCCGAGCCGATGAACTCCCGGGTCGATTGCTGAGTCGTTGACCTGCGTCAAAATGTCGATTCGACCCTTTCACAGTGCACATGGGTTTTTCATGCAGTGTGAAAGGAGCTTTAGAGGCCTCAGCAGTTCAGAACGCTGGCTGACTTTTCCCTTGAAGCTTTTATAGAGCTCTGCCTTGCTATACAGTTTCACTTCCTCTCTGGGTGTCCTCTTCAGGTCAGATGTCATCAGTTCTTCTTCTTCTGGTTGATATTCAGTGCTGGATGTCCTCTGGACGGTACCACAGACCTAGAAATGTTAATATATACCTACTAGAGACATCACCAACCAAATAAGGAGATAAGACCCCTTCCTGTCCCAGCCCCACATTCCTTTCACTCTGTGTGTTTCCTGTTCTTTGTCAGAGACCATGTGCCCTCAGGTTGTAATTAAACTAAATCTACCTAGTTATGTGCAATAAAGCATTTAAAATATTAACAGAATGAAATGATAAAACACATCATAATTAGTAAAAAGTGCAAGTATATATGATTGCATAACAAGATCACACAAACATTATCCTTCACATCTCAACAGAGCTTATCTTATCATGCCTGCATGTGTTCTCCTGTGGGGATGGTACAACCTCACAGAGATTCAACTCAAGCCTGCAGCTTTTCAAACTCACTCTATTAATTATACAGCTACAACCTAGCTAAATGTTTATACCATTTTTATAACAATTCCTTACATAGGCTATGTAAACTAGCCGCTATGCTATCTTGCTAAGGAAAACTAGCGACAAAATATTACAATTAATATGCTGTAGGCAGGGTGGCACGGTGGTGTAGTGGTTAGCACTGTCGCCTCACAGCAAGAAGGTACCGGGTTTGATTCCCGGGCCTTTCTGTGTGGAGTTTGCATGTTCTCCCCGTGTCTGTGTGGGTTCTCTCTGGTACTCTGACTTACTCCCACCATCCAAAAACATGCATGGGGATTAGGTTAATTGGCTAATTTAAAGTGACCGTAGGTGTGAATGTGAGTGTGAGTGGTTGTCTGTCTCTATGTGTCCTGTGATGAACTGGACACTTGTCCAGGGTGTACCCTGCCTTTCACCCTAAGACTGTCCCTATGTGAGGATAAGTGGTAGAAAATGGATGGATTTTGCCTTCTGCAGCTTGTCATGGTGAGTGGACTGAAAATCAAGACAGACTGTGTTTATCTGTTTGTAAAGAGTTCAACCAAGCATCTGTTTCCATGTGTTACTCTAGAAGATCTGTGATCAAGTAGTATTATCAAAATCATTTCATGCTGTTTAATTTAACAACAGTCAAACATTATTCATGCTTACTAATATTGTTTCTCAGTTAAACTAACCACAGAAATGTTGTTACCATAGTTTGTGTATAAATAGTGAACAGAGTCATTATTACTGACCCATTGGTTTGAGGTTGATAGCTCTGAGATTTCATTATCACCATCTTGGATTATTAGGCATTATTAGGCCTTACACTGGGAACCAAAGTGCTTACTGGTGAAAGACCCACGTTTATACCATTTAAGTGAACCCATGATGCGTCATCAACAGAGGGTGTTGATTTGCCACCAAATGAAAACAAGGCCATACGAAAGCTTATGTCACAGCAAGGAAAATAACAATCATGGATCACATCTTTGACTACCAGCGAGCATTTGTACTCATACAAATCATTATTTATCTGCTCAAAGCTATGCTCCAACATCTGCTGCCAACATATTCCACACACACATTTTCACCATGAGAGACAACTAACCTGGGGTGTGTGTCCCAAAACATTTGTTGCAAACTTCCTTAGCTACTTCCTAAGTTCGAATGTTCGATCTACGACCCAACTGTTTCCCAACAGCATCGTCCGAACAAAGCAACTTCTGATGTTTACAACTAACATAGTCTGATGTATCGTTGAACGATGCAAGTGTTTCCCAAAAGCTTAGTTGGAACGATGTAAGTTGCATCGGAAAGCTGTGTTGTCACAGTTGAGGTGAAAAGATGCAAGTTATGTTTTAAAAACAAATGTTTGTGTAGCTCTAGAAGTTTCAGAGTACAACTTTGATAGCCTACTATGAAATAACTGTATTAAGATTTTAAATTGAAAATAAGTCATCATTAAAACACTCCAGTTGAATAAGGTAGAGTAACGTAGGCAGGAAACAGTGGGGAAGTTGGATTACTGCAGTTAAACATGCGGCATTGAAAGGTTTATAACCATGACATTTTATTTTATCATGTTTATCATGATATTGACATTCAGCATTATTATAAAATTTAACTTGCGCATTTAAGTGGTCTGCAATTTCCTGCCACGCAATTCATTTCCCTTCTTGGTTATTGTCGGTTTACACTCTTTGTAGAGTTCCAAAAGAATGTTTTGCCCTGCACTATTGTAAAAATCAGCCCGACTCTTCGACAATCACATGGTCTGGGCTTCTTATGTACTCCACTCACGCGCCTAATAGAAGGTTGTATAAGCCTTGCTGAAGTTAACTCCACTGAGGCTCAGCTCATGTTAAAGTTGACGCTACTTCAAACGAGGCTTAATCACTTCAGCGCGTGTTTAGGGGGCTGTCGTGTTCAAGAGGGCGAATCCACTAATGCTGACTTTAATCAAATTTTGGATGAATCTTACTGATAGTATTTTAGATTAGTATTACTAAAACACACACACACAGATGCTTGTCCCAGATTTAAATTACAAACATGTGCAAGATACTTATTCACATTAAAATAAATAACAATTAATAATAATAATAATAACATATAGCAATCAATAGTTTAAATAAATAATTAATAGTTTGAATTTACGTAAAAAAATAAATCACAATAATTAACAATAATCATATAAATAATAACATATTTATATGCTTGATCACATCTTGATGACAGTGATCATAAATTATTGGCATTTGGTTTGATGTTGTGCTGTATTTAGTGAGTGAGGATCATTACAGTCACGTTTGAAGCAGCAAAGACCAAATGTGGAAGATGAATCCATATGGAACAATATTTGATGAATCTGTCATTTTTTTTAAAATTGGGAAACACAGGTGTAAAAAAAAACATGTATCCACAATGATACATGAGGCCAGGATGAGAGCAGGAGGATCAGCATTTTGATGAAGACTCATTTTCAGTTTTGTTCTCTCAAAGCTCGTCAGTGAAAAATCCTTCTGTGTTTCCAGCAGAAATCCAGAACCAAGCTGTACTGTCAGTGTTGAAGAGATAATAACCAACATAGCAGTAAAATGGTTGTGGAAACACTCTGTTGGTGAGAGTGTGTGTGTCTGCCTCAGGGGTTAGAAGGTCTGTGTCACACACACAATGTTGACCTGTATCTTAATAAGATCAAAGTCCTTTGTGGTTCCATGTTGTGATGGGGAGCACACTGGACTTTAAATCCACTGATATCTTAGATCAAAGCATTCAAATCAAAGAAGTGATTATATTCACTATTATATTATTAATTTCACTACAATATTAAATGAATATAAATAAATAAAATGAAAAATCCATAGTCTGCTGTGTTAAATATTAGATTACTCGTGTGTACTGCTCATGTTTAAAGACATTCATGTTTCATTTGTTAGTGAACTTTATTTGCCATATTTTAAGAATCAGCAGAAATAAGTTTTTCATATATGCAAACACAGTCAAACTGGTATCCAATAGCAACAACAGAATCAAATAGAAACAGAGTAGAATGGAACATTCTAAAAAACATGATGTCATTTGGAACATCCATCAAATACATGATGACATCATGATTTCTAGAATGTTGCTGAACACCTGCACCAGGTTCAGAGTCAGATTTCACAGAGACAGCAGTCTGAGTGAAGTGTGGTCCTGATCACACGCTCCACCACCCTCACCACCTGCTGGAGTTTCCTTCTGTGCTCCACTGTGCAGCTGCTGAACCACACCGAGCAGCTGAACATCAGGAGGCTCTCTGTCATTGACTGATAGAAGTTCATCAGCAGGTTTTGAGGGAGGACAGCTTGTTTTATCTTCCTGAGGAAGTAAAGTCTCTGTTGGGTCTTCTCCACTTGGTGAGAGGTGTGTGGACCAGGTGAGGTCAGCTCAGATGTGGACTATATATACTGAATGAAGACAGGAAACTGTGTTTACTATCTGAAGTATGTTTAAGTCCATCATTTGTAACAATAACTATCAGGCTATTGTGTAGTGTTTACTGTCTAAAAAAATATTTGTTTTGACCATATTATAGACTCAATGTCGAGACATATCTCAGCCACTAGGGGGGGCAGCTCCCTCTCTGTCTCTGCAGCAGCTAAACTCCACCTGTGGCTCAAACGACCAAACATTCAATTATTTTTAGAAATTTAACCTTTTACATGACAGTTTGATAATTTGATGTCACTGTTGTTTTTTATGGAAAAAAAACACAAGCATTGAGTTATTTCCACAAAACAAATCTTATATTGAATATATTTTTATGGTGTTATATTGAATATATCTCTATGACTTTCTGTGTCTTATACTGCATTTGAATTTCTCTACTTCAGTTCAAATCACCTACTGTATGTTCTCGTTAATCACAGTGAATAGCTGACTGAAGATTTGATCATGTGATGACAGGATGTTCTTAATCACACCCACGCATACACACCCACATACACACACCTACATACACACACCCACGCATACACACCCACACACACACCTACATACATACACACACACACACCCACATACACACACCCACATACACACCCACATACACACCCACATACACACCCACATACACCCACGCACACATGCATACACAAACACACACACACACACACACACAGTGCAGCTAGGACCAGCTGGTCTGAGCGGCAGAGACGACAGAGCGTTAAATCTGTCAGTGCATTTATAAGTGTGAAACTAATATTAGTTATTGGTACAAGTATTAAATAAGCATCACCATGGTGAAATGATTACAATAAATCATCATTTTGATCTGCCCTGTTTAGGAACACTGCTGCCTTCCGCTGTTGTGCAGCGCTGGCTCTGACAAGTGTCAGTTTTTACTCAGAACTTCCTGTGTTAATTTCAAAATAAAAGCCCCTGGTGTTTGTCAGTTTATAGAATCCCGTTTGTTAAGGCTTTTATTTTGACATAATAAAAGTATAAGAATAAAATCCCCAGTGCAGCTTGGCTGGCTTGATGTGGTATGATGGGTTGCAGATTGCAGAGCTGTCATTGATATATTATCTATGTTAACACTGTTCAAGATAGTCATTGATGACTATCATGTTGTCATTGATTGATAAATCAATCAATGAAATTGTTTTGTTTTGAGTTTTTTGTAGAAAGTGGTTATGACAATTGAGAGCTGACAGGAAAAAGGTAGATTAAAAATTGATTAACTATTTAGTTGTTTGTGATTGAATGATGTATTATAAATGCCAGTTTAGTAGAAGCTTTACTCAGTATCATTTACAGTTAGTAGTAAGAAATCCTTATGATTATTTTGTTGTTGTTATGATTTTATTCAGTATCCTTGACAAGTATTAGTGAGAAATTGTTGTGATTGTTTGTTTGACAAGTTCTATGTCCAGAGTTCAGTGTTAGTTTTAGCTAATTATGTATCAGAGCTACCATGCACACATGGAAAGTTTGAATACTGCAACCATCAAACTCAGTTCACCAAACGGCCACGAGATGGAGCCAAGTTTGTTTGTGGTGGACCAGGAGTGGGTGGAGCAGAAGTAGGTGGAGCATGCGTGGGTGGATCATGAGTAGGTGGAGCATGAGTGGGTGGATCAGGAGTAGGTGGAGCATGCGTGGGTGGATCATGAGTAGGTGGAGCATGAGTGGGTGGAGCAGGAGTAGGTGGAGCATGCGTGGGTGGATCATGAGTAGGTGGAGCATGAGTGGGTGGATCAGGAGTAGGTGGAGCATGCGTGGGTGGATCATGAGTAGGTAGAGCATGAGTGGGTGGATCATGAGTAGGTAGAGCATGCGTGGGTGGATCATGAGTAGGTGGAGCATGAGTGAGTGGATCATGAGTGGGTGGATCAGGAGTAGGTGGAGCATAAGTGGGTGGACCAGGAGTAGGTGGAGCATGAGTGGGTGGACCAGGAGTAGGTGGAGCATGAGTGGGTGAATCAGAATTTCTTTCAGCACAAATAAGTACTTCTGAAGCACTTATAACTCTGCTCAGTCAAACCTCCACTACCATGGCGGGCAGCGCTAACAGGAAGGGTAGCTAGTCCAACCAGCTAACATGGAATGAGAGTACAATTACACTTTGCATGCAAACTCAAATAAATGTGAACACAATGCAGCCTTGACTTCTTTCTTATTTTTGTAGGGTCAGTAAGCTCCCTGCAGAGGGAGCAGCTCAATACTGCAGAAATGACTACAAGAGCAGTGAACAACTAGTCAGTGGAGGCAGACAGGCTGATGAGTGCACAGAAAGAAGCTGACAGGGATCACTGAGCACAAAGACGCTCCCTGTAGCACATGAATAATCAGTCATTCATTTGTATAACATCAGTATTTATAATCAATAACTCTTAAGTTATTGATTCACACAGACAACATCCAGTTTTGTGGAAACAGGGAAAACTTGCAGATTTGATATGATAGGGTCTCTTAACCTAAAGCAGCTCTTGAGATTCTTGGACCTCGTGTCCAGTGATTCAATTTGCTTTATAGACACACACAAATCAAATAACCAACTTCTTTATGTTTATTTGACAAACTACATGACTAAACTACGAACAGAAACTATTTCACTACATTGTAGCATAAATAGTGTAGAGCAGATTAGTCAATCATTAATTAATATCAAATTATGTATTTATAAACAATACCTTTAAGTTATTGATCATAAACCAAAAATTGCCTTTTATAGTAGAAATCATAATGGTGCAGTCTCTTAATCTCAGGGTGATTCAATTACAAAGTTCCAGTTAAATTCAGCGGTGGTTATCTAGACCATGCATGCTGAACGATAATCACCGCTGAATTTAACTGGTCACATTGAATTAATTAATCAGATATTCATCCTTTGAACTTTGCCTTTGTTTAATCATTCTTTCCATTTTTGTCACAGTGAGTCAATGTCATGTATCTTCCATCAATCTTCCTTTATTCTAGTTTTTATTTTCTATTTTATTATTTCTGTTAGTAACCTGGTCATTTAGTTTGTCAAATCAATCATTTATTATTAGTTATTTTCTGTGACAGTAGTAGTCTGGTTATAGTTTGTCAAATAAACATCTCATTTATAAAGAACTTGGTTATTTGATTTGTGTGTGTATATAAAGTAATTGAATCACTGTACACTAGGTCAAGAACTCTGTAGCACCCTGAGATTAAGAGACTCTATTAATTAATGTCAAATTCACAAGTTTTCCCTGTTTTAGCAAAACTGGGCGGCGCCCTGATAATTTCTACTATTAAAGGCAATTTAATGGTTTATGATCAATAACTTAAAGATATTGTTCATAAAAACATAATTTGATATTAATTAATGTTTGACTAATCTGCTCTACACTTTTTATACTACATTATAATTTGGCACCTCACGCGGGGCCTTACACAAATTTGATTGTTTTATTGTACACACAAATAAAACAACACAATTTACATAAATAAATAAATAAATGAAGGGCTTCAGTGGGTATCTATCAGACACTGTAAAAAGAAAACAATTACAGGTTGCAATTGTTCCCAGGCAGAACAAAATAAGCTGGAATATTAGAGGAGCATTTTTGGTGTAAATTTAAAGACAAAAATTTAGCATGCCTAAAATATGACTATCAAAATTAAATTCGTAACACGTTAGAGTTAAATGCTCTAGGTAGAAAACACCGGCAACTAAGCGTGTGAAAAAAAAAATTCAAAGAATAGTATAAACAAACCTAAATACTATTTAAAACTACAACATAAACAGATATGGTATTAATACAGAATAATCAAGAGTATTAATACTGTAAATAAGTAATGTTAATTAAATTAAATGGGAGTCATAACTGCAAAAATGACCCCATACACTAATCTGCAATGCAGCTTGGCTGCCTGTTCTGTTTCAGTGTGTTTTTGTTATTTGTTCAGTATTAGCAAGTCTTAAAGTCTGTTATCTAAGTCAGAACATGAGAAATTAAATTTGCCACAGTAACGCCCTACTGGTACTGAACGACAAAAGAAAGGCTACAGCCTCACTAACTTGTACCTATATTTATTTGAATTTACAGGCAGAACTGCACGCTCATCATTAAGGCCTTGCTTAAATTGATTGCTGCGTTGTACCAGAATCAAATATTCGTCCCAAATATTGTTAAGTCTTACCGCAAGTCTCCGGAAGCTTTTATCTTATTGTGAATCTCTGCCGTCAGGATGAGCACACCTGTAATCTGCTGTAAACCTGATGAATGTAAACATTAATGTGTAGGCTGAGCTGTCCGAATCAGGTGAGCATGGGGCCCTACTCTCTACTGTTTGTTGACAGACCTAAAACAGTATAGACTCAACAGTCTGAATTAGAACGTTAACACCTTAATGAACAGAATAAACTAATGAAAACCTACCTAAAATGGAACAGTGAAGCCTAAACTAAAATGAAATGAGATCTAACTGAAGATTTAAATTTGGAGTAAAGATAAAAATTAGCGCACTAAATGCTGTCGTGCAGTAAACCTTGTGACCAAAAAAAAACAACAAAAAAAAAAACTTTCTGAACTAAATGCAACCTTGTGAATTGGTTAAATGATCATTGGGGTTTGATATAGGATAAACTGAAACTGTATTATTCAAACAAATATGCATAGCATAATTGTTTAAAAATCTTTTAAAAGTATTACTCATGCAATATTTGAATAAACAAAGGGACCAATCCTCTGTTAACAGTAGGATGGTTAATGCTACACAATGCATCACAATGGCTGATTAAGTCTCAGTCCACTGAGATACATTGTTACTAAAGCAATGATTGGTTAAAATACTAAATATATTCTAAAAAAAAATGAAAAATTAAAATATGACACTGTGTCTCATTCTAAGTCTAATTAGTTAGCAGTGGACCTCTTGACTTAAAAACTACTCTAAGGCACAGACGTTGAATCTAATTTGGAAATTTTAATTAAATACTGCAGGTATGAAATGTCTAAAACTGAGCAGTGCCCACTGATGTCCTCCATTTGCCTGCATTCCCTAACTTAGAGTCCATACTCTGTATGCAACTCAACCAGGAGCTGAACAGGATGAAGTCCCTGTCTTCAAGGCAGAATGAATGCACCAAAGCTATCTAACCACTCCTGGAATAGATCAATTTGTTTTTCTTCTGTTTTACTTAATATTAAATACTTGATGGGTTCATAGACTCACATAGGAACAAAATGGAATAAAGTCTAAAATTAAATGACCATTTCCTGATGAAAGCTCAGGACTTATGCTCCTCAACAAGCATATTAAATTTAAGTGACCATAATAAAAAGTGATTGGCACCCAGTCAGAGCTGAGAGTTTCTTGAGCATCATGATGTGTTTCTGTTGTTCAGTGAGAAAAAAAAAAGAATTCTAAAGCAAATTAATCACATGGAATTTGATATGTTGTCCTGAAAAAAAAATTGTCTTAAGCATGTACGATTCGAAACTGCTAAAAACAGAAGTTCCTACAGCAATTATCATTCATACAGTCAATCTATACAGTCAACCTGAACGGAAATAGAACCTTGTTCTTTACGACCACAAGGCTGTTTAAGACCAGAGTTATTAATTTGAGAATGATAATGCTATTTACTTTATTTTGTAACTGTTGAATTTGTATATCTTAAGTCTTCTTTATAATTAATGGACTCAACAAATAACCCACATTAAAACCTTGTTTGAATGTTCTTGAAGTAAATAAAATAACAGCATCAACTCTGATCTGAAAAATGTGTATGCGTCTACCTGTGGGGGCGATCATCACGCTCTAAGATCTTTCATAATCCAGCATCGGGCTGGATATGAATGATCTTGGGGGGAATATGTAGCATATCAATGAGCATAAAATAATGAACTTCACTCTTCTCATTTCTGAGTATCTCCCCAGGAAATCCATCTGACACTATGTGGCACCTAAGTGCTTAAGGCTTAAGTTTTATGACTGGCAGAATAAACAGATAAGACCAGTTCCTCCTCTCTGACCCAAGAAACTCCAGGACATACACCAGGTCATTTGAAGATGATGAGGGGTTCCAGGGCCAGCATGAGATGCTAACCCTTCTTATCAACCAGTACTGTGTTTATGTGTTCATGTTGTTTGTTCCTGTCAGTGTGTTCCTTAGCAGATGTTTGATGGTGATTAGAATTAGCAAATAATTATTAGAATAAAATGAACTCACCAACAGTGTATGGTTTGAGCACCATTTCTCATTGTCCATCATGGGAGTATTACCTAGTGGGAATATAGTTAGTCTGTTAGTGTTTAATGAATTTACATTTCACACAACTGATGTGCCACTAAGCTGATTAAAATACAACTTACACTTAGACAACAAAGTTCATGTTGTATCAAATATTAGCCTAACTAATAAAATATATAATTATGCTCAGGGTTTCCCAGAAAACTTGTTAAGTCACAGAAGGCTGCTCTGAGCTCAGCTCACACACTGACCACTGACTACGAACAACACTTAGACTGATGGGGGGCAAGTAAAGTAGTACGGTAACACCAATAAAATACAGTAAATAAACTAACTAGTAACGTTAATTATACTCACACACTGTGAGTGCGTGGTTTTTCAGCTGCTAAATTACCACACGCTTGACTTCCAACACTTTGGGTTATTCACATCATGTTAAATGAATAATGTAATATTGATTCCATTAGAATAGTTAGCGATATCGAAATATAGATTCAGGTCTCTTGAGCTTAATTGACTGATTAAGTGAGCCCAAGTTGTTAACACTCAGTAGGATTTTAGCTAGGCTAACGTTTAACGCTACCTTTAGAAATTATAAATGTCACCTTGCCAAAGTTTATACATCAAATAAATACCATAGCTAGCATTAATACTTACCTACACACGTAGACGCTGCTTATTTAGCTCAAAATATTTCCTGTAGTTTTTCCATGGCTGTATCTCTGTCTCCACTTCGTATCCACGAGTTGGATTTTGAGAGCAGCAGCTGTTCTTCGCATATCTACGCCTGATTGGCTGAACAATGTCATGTGATTTGTACGGGTGCGTGCCATTGGTTTAGCTGATATAGTAAGCTGCGGCATTTGTTGCAAATTTAATGAACTTCAAGCTATGATTATGGAAAAATGTGCAAGAATCACGAGTGCCAACAAAGAAAATCTGATTGCGAAAAAAAAAAAGTTAAAATGTAAAAGATCCAGGTCCTCCCTCACTAGGATCATTATTTTTCAAAACTAAAGCAGATATGCAGCCTCGGCCCACCACCTATTTTTGGTCCACTTACAGAGGACTGAGTTCAGTTCACTTAAAGGGGACTAGATGTGAAAACATCCTTGGTCAGCTTGTTTCCAGTTCTGCACAAATCTGGAGCTTATTGTTGTAGAGCTAATAACCCTGCATATTAAAACATAGACTGGTTCTTCTAAAGCACTCACACCTGTTGTTTACACACATTAGCAGTGGTGCTTAATGCACTCTGGTCATTAGCAGCAGTTAGCCGTTAGCATTTCCCTCTCTGTGTTGCTTGGTGTGTTTAAACATAAGTTGTATGTAAATTTGATATTAATGTAAATGTTTAGCTACTTGTCTGTCTCAATCAGAAATATTACTACATGTTGTATGTGTAGTTTATTAAGCACATTTGAGGAAAGGTGACGAATTGGTAGCCGTTAAATGAAAGCTAACGTTAGCATTGCTACAATGCTCAGTTTGATAAATGTGTGACAAACAGTTTTTGCTGCGATTCAATGCAAAAAAAAAAAAAATCAAAGTGATGCTGAAGTAATACATAATTATACTGACTTTAAAAAATGCTGTATTAATGCTTTGTTAGGTCTGTCAGGAAATCACAAGCAAACAATTTACACCACTTACCTTCATCCTGGTGTGACCGCTGTGTTCATCTGACAGGACACTGTTGACATGATGAAGCCTGTTTTCAGCAAACACCAATATTTCCATAATTATTGTTCATATTGGCAATTAAGACACGCCAAGCAGCAGACGTTTTGAAGCAGCTACTACTACTGTTATCAGTACAGAGTGAACATCAACAACATGGAGAACATCTGTCTTCTTCTATGGAACCAGAATCAAAAAGAAGTTTTGTTGCCAAGTAAGTTTGAAATAAACAAGGAATTTAGCTTGGTATCTTGGTGCATGACATGTTAACATAGTGCAGAGAAGAATAAATATGAGGTGCAAAAGCTCTGATTATGTGGTAAAAACTGGTAGAAAGGTAAAGATCTCCTTCCTCCTCTTGAGCTGAAGCAGCCGTGCTTCAGTCACTTTCTGTCTCTGCAGTCAGTCTGTCCATCACACAGCTCCTCTTTTTCATCACCTTGTTGGCAACAGGAAACACACACATGGATTTTGCACAGACATTTTCCAGCAGTTTCTCCACCAACATTTGCTTCACACCTGGTCACTGATTGCACTTCCTTGTGTTGTCAGTGACCTCCTGTTAGCACCACTAGCTCCTCTACAAATAAATATGACACTTTCATACAGGTTAGTGCAGTTCAAATTGACTAACAGATGACTGACAAGCCCAAAGAATCTGTGTAAACTGTGAAGAATTAAAAGCTATCATAACAGTAAAAGTAGAAAAACAGTGAGAAGTGCAAACTAGATTAATAAAAATAACAATAACATATTATAAGTTAAATACAAACAAATAAGTGATTGATAAAACAGAATAAAATCAACAAAAACACAGGTCCAGGTCTATATTCTGACTTTCTATCTGAGTTCTATCTGAGTTATTGTAGGTGACTTTACTATTCATGTGGATGTTGACAGTGACAGCCTTGGTACTGCCTTTATCGCGCAGCTGTTAGATTCAATTGGCTTCTGTCAGAATGTTCAGGAACCAACTCACTGTTTTAACCATACCCTCGACCTGGTCCTGACCTACGGCATTGAAGTAGAACATTTATCAGTCCACCAACAGAATTCCTTCCAATCAGACCATTACTTGTTAACCTTTGAATTTTTTCTTCTGGACTACGCTCCATCAGGTAAATCCATGTACACTAGATGCTTATTTGATGGTGCTGTAGCCAAGTTTAAGGATATAATTCCATTAGCTTTTAATTCAATACCTAATATCAATATACTTGAGGGCTCAGACTTCAGTCCTACTCAAATTGATAATTTGGTAGATAGTGCTGCAGACTCTCTGCGAGCATCTCTAGACTCTGTTGCTCCTCTAAAAAAGAAGCTAGTAAAGCACAGAAAGCTGGCTCCATGGTATAACCCTCACACCTGCAGTTTAAAGCAAGCAGCAAGAAGATTTGAAAGGAAGTGACGTTTAACCGGTCTGCAAGAGTCTCACCTGGACTGGCATGATAGTCTGAAAGCTTATAGGAAGGCTCTCCGTAAGGCCAGAGCAGCTTATTATTCATCATTAATAGAGGAAAATAAAAACAACCCCAGGTTTCTTTTCAGCACTGTAGCCAGGCTGACAGAGAGCCACAGCTCTACTGAACCATCTATTCCCATAACCCTCAGTAGTAGTAACTTCATGAGCTTCTTTAATGAGAAGATTATAACTATTAGGGAGAAAATCAGTCACACTGTGCCTTTGACTGACACTGCTTTGTCTCTAAACACAGGAAGCTTAGAACCCATTGAAGAACTTGATGTATACTTGGACTGCTTTTCTCCCATAGACCTCCACAAACTGACTTCAATGATTTCCTCATCTAAGCCTTCTACCTGTCTCTTAGATCCCATCCCAACGTCACTGCTTAAAGAAGTTTTACCGTTACTGAGCACCTCTTTATTAAACATGATCAACTTATCTTTGCTGTCAGGCTATGTACCTCAGTCATTTAAAGTAGCTGTAATCAAATCTCTTATGAAGAAGCCTGGTCTTGATCCTGAAGTTTTAGCCAACTATAGACCAATATCCAACCTTCCTTTTCTATCTAAGATCCTTGAGAAAGCAGTGTGCAGTCAGCTGTGTGACTTCCTCCAGAACAATAATCTATTTGAGGACTTTCAGTCAGGATTTAGAAAATATCATAGCACAGAGACAGCTCTGGTGAAAATTACTAATGACCTGCTAATTGCGTCAGATCAGCTGCCTTCGACACTATCGACCACCATATCCTGTTCCAGAGATTAGAACATTTAATTGGCATCAGAGGAACTACTTTAAGCTGGTTTAAGTCCTATTTATCGGATCGCTCAGTTTGTTCACGTTAATGATGAGTCCTCCATGCACTCTAAAGTCAGTTATGGAGTTCCTCAAGGTTCTGTGCTTGGGCCAATTCTATTCACTTTATATATACTTCCTTCAGGCAATGTTATCAGAAAACACTCCATAAACTTTCACTGTTATGCAGATGATACTCAGCTATATTTGTCATTCAAGTCAGATGAATCCAGCCAGTTAGCTAAACTCCAAACATGTCTTAAGGATATAAAAACTTGGATGACGGACAATTTCTTGTTGTTAAATTCAGACAAAACCGAAGTTATTCTAATTGGCCCCGAAAATCTCAGAAATAAATTAAATAAATCTAATGACTTAATTAATCTAGATGGCTTTGCACCAGCCTTGAGCACCACTGTTAGGAATCTCGGGGTAATTTTTGACCGAGATATGTCCTTCAACGTCCACATGAAACAAACAGCAAGCACTGTTTTTTCCCATCTGCGTAACATTGCAAAAATCAGGCATATTCTCTCTCAAAATGATGCAGAAAAATTAGTCCATGCATTTGTAACTTCTAGGCTGGACTATTGCAATTCCTTATTATCAGGCTGCCCTTATAAGTCTATCAAGACTCTCCAGCTGGTCCAGAACGCTGCAGCACATGTTCTGACCAGAACCAGGAAAAGAGACCATATTTCTCCGGTGTTAGCAACCAACAACTTAGAGGTGCGAGCAAAATCAGAACCAAGCCTAACGTTCCCTGAGCCCATTTATAGCACCAATCCTTGCTAGACAAGCTTCACTATCTGGATGTCGTCTTTGGATCAGATGTCATCAGTTCTTCTTCTTCATTGGTTGATGTTTTGATGCTGTTGATGTTTTGATTAATTTCTATTAGTAGTATTTCCACATTAGGGAGTTTATCTTTTTCAAATCAACTCAATATTCTTGTTTAGGTTATAATCCACTATGTACTATTTTCTATTTGAATCTACTCAATGGATAACTATTAAAGGCATCATTTAATTAATATTTACTTAATATCGAACCTTGTGAAATCTAATAAACAATATTGCATGTCTGTTACCTCATCTCTATTGAGTAAATATTGTGTCTCTTTTCTTACAGTGTGCATATATTAAGTCTACAATCTGTCCCTGAGCTGCTTTAAGTGCTTCAGTCAATGTTTTCAGTCCTGCTCTCTGTGCTGAGGGTGAAGTCTGTAGTCTGTCAGAGGTCACAGTCACATACAGTAGTCATTTCCTGTTTGGTACTCAAATACAGCATATCCTGTCTGTAGTCCATTTTGTGGGTGCCATAAACAACAACCATCAGTAAATACAGTTCTTGTGTCTGGATGATGAAAGGGCTCATTCTGTAAATCAGCTCTCAGTTTAATGTGATGTTATGTGTTGTCAGTACAGTCACTGACTGACACATGACTATGTGTTCTGTTTTTGTGATGGCTTTTGCTTCTTCAGCATGTCGTGTGCATGGTGGTTATCTGTTTTCTACAGTGTCTGATTTGAATTGTAATACATCAGAACCTGCCTTCCTCCCCCCTTTTCCTGCAGCCCTTTTTCAGAAACATCCAAATGAAATGTTGCTGAATAGTCGAGTGTATCTGTACTGTTGACCTCTGAATGTGAATGAGAACACATCTCTAATCTCAGGTTCAAGTGGGAGACAGAAAAAAAGGCGTTTGCTTGTTATCACAGTATCAAGGTCAGCTTATTTATAATTAATTAAAAACAAACAGCCAGTGATTGAGACTGAAGTAGAGCACATAAAGTCAGAAAAATGTTTAACATTACCATTTTAGATTCATATTCAATTTAACATTTCCCCTTTTGACATGGTTTCTTCATATCAATTAACAGAAGTAGGAAATGTAAATCCTGCATTGTGCAGCATCCATCAGGCTGTAACCAACTTTGCAGACCCCCAAACTGCAAGTGACCACCACCTTTTAGGGTACGGCACAACCAGGTGGGAGACAGTGTGGTGTCCCCCTTTTGGAGACCTAAATCACAGGTGTAAGCAGTTCTTCATTGCATGTTCAGTAGCATCCTGTATGTCAGCGACTATGTGTAAGCTGGTCTTCATTGCAAGTATCAGCAGCAAGCGATTCTTCATTGCACAGGCATGTGGAAATGATAACAATGCAATAGTGATTGATTTCATTTAATATAGACAGAAGCTAAAACTTTAATTAATTTATTTATTTATTAGCTCAACTGAGAGCATATCACTGGCCTTAAGTTTCAGCAATCAGAGGCATATGTGATGACAAATGCTGACCTGTGGTTCCTGTTTTTGACATCTAGTTTTACTTGCAATTGGGCCTGAAGTTGGGCCATCAAATCTATTAATAGATGGTTATCGTTCTCACTAGGCGGAGGGAAAAATGCACAAAGTGTTTGTTCATAAGAAAGAGGAGGATGGCTAGGTGTGGAGTGTGTTATCTTGTGTTCATGGCAATGTGAATGAAAATGTGTAAGTTAACCCTTCTCTCATACCATTAGTTTGTTTAGGGTCTAAGTTATTCTTCCCTTGTATAGAAGTCTGAATTTGACTGGTTTCTTATGAGGGTAGTTTAAAAGTCTGCGACCGCATATGCTTCCTTTCTGTGTTTTTTATTTTCTCTTGGTCGTTCTGTCTCTCCCTCTGTGTCTGTGTTCGTCAGAGTCTTCTGTCTGAGTCTTGTATCAACTTATACTCAAACTCTTAGCAGAGTTAGCAGAGCATCATCCCTTGGAAATCAACCAATTTTTTTTTTTTTTTTGTTTTTTTGATTCTGCTTCAATTTATCCACTAATTTCCTGTTTTTCTTATGGTATTTAGGATTAATGCCTCCTAAATACACACAAAACTACTCCTTCTCACAAATTTTGAACTTTCCTGCTCCTTTAATTGCCATAATTTATGGACTTACTTCAGTTGTACATAAAAACACTACACACACGCGCACAATTTCAAGTGTATGGACGCAATGCCCTGTTGGGAGACCTAGTCAGCAAGCTTCTACAGAAAGTCCTGGTGACTATACTGCGGCTGAATACTGGGGGTCCTAACCCAGTCTCACTAACAGTTTTAATACACCGCAAATTATGCACCAAAT
>JAQQSB010001968.1:0-48943 GCA_029721515.1 Synanceia verrucosa | reverse complement strand
GATAACGTTTGCTAGGTTAGTCAGCAAAAAAAGAGTCTTAACTTTTTTCGCCACTAAATAAGAACTGTTGTCTTGTTCACTCTCTCACTCAGTTAACTAGGATATGGAAGCGAATCTGTACCATAATTCAAATTAAAATGTGTTAACAGAAATGCTTTTTCATTTATAGCTGCATTTTTTGACTCATGAATAAAATGAGCAATAAATCAATTTGAATTCGCAATCCCACAGGAGAGTAACGTCAGCGGCCTCTGACTGCCCTCAGTCTGACTGACCGTGCTACGCAACTAATACGATAGGGGCAGTGTGCATATTCAACACTGGAGCAAGAAGAGAGACAAGAGGAGAGTGAGAAGGTCATGTTGGTACCATAGACTGTGTGGTGTATGTCAGAAACAGCAGGAACTTCCCCACCATGTCGAAAATCTGTGCCACAGCTGTGTGGGAGGCCACAGCTGCCCTGGAACGGGCAACAAAATCAGCTGCAAACAGCAGGTTTCAACTCAGGTCTTTCTCCACCACGCCGTCAACAACAACGGCGATGACACCTTTTCCTCCTGACGCCTGATGAAAAAATGGGCGTTATTTAAGCCTGAAAATCTGGTCTACGTGGTCTGTTAATGTGGATCTTGGGCGCATGTGTGGACATCTCTATGCATTCTGCTGTATACATACTGTATGCTGTTACCAATCCATTTCTGCACTTCTAGCTTTTTAATATATGAACTGGTGCCAACACTTCCTCTTGACCAATATATTATTATAATTTATAATATAACAATTATGATAATACAATCGTCATTACAATTTTTAAGTTATACATTTCTCATGCTTGTATAGACAGTTAAAAGTGGCTATCAAAGGACCTATTTAAAGGTACCAGAATACAGGAAAAGACATCTACTCTCTTAGAACTCCTCTGGTGAGGATCAATTCCTCCCCTCCGAGGACTTGTGTACTTTTCATAGATATATTGACACTACTATTAATTCAGCATGATCCTGATCCCACCATCAATGTTACGGAATACTATAATTTAAATTTCATTATGCTATCTTGCTTGTTGTGCCTTCATTTTAATTTCTAAACAAACCATCCAATAATCCAAGGAATTGTTGGGCTGTATGTTTATCTCGCCATTTATGTCTGGATGTTTTTTTATAACTATATCAGTCATTTTTGTTTTATTTTTTCATTCTGGTTCTTTGAACATATTCAAAATAAAGTTCAGTTGAATTCAAATTCCCTTTACTTTTTTTTTCTTATTTCTTCCAGCTGAGGTTTTGAGGCTGTTCAGTCCTTATCTCCTGCATGAGGTTTACCACAGAGGTCAACCCCACCAGCCATTAATACAAACAAAAAGAGAAAGATCACATACACACACCTTTTTCCTCTGTTTGGCCAAAAGAAAGAACTATGACGCCACAAGTCCATCCGTGAAAAGAGCCCTCTGAAAGGGCAGGATTAGGAGAAAGGAAAATCACATTCCCAAATAAGTTTATAGTATGCCTTGTATATGTCAGTTGTGCTATTTAAAATGTCAAAGTTTGGTCAGCTAGCTAATTTGATGGATTCTGCATTCATCAACATCTAAGTAGCACAGATCTTCAACTAGCTACTCATAAAATCTACCCCTGCTTATGACAGTGTGCAAATTTAAAAATACACATAAATGTTGCTTGTCACTGTTGGAAATTACAGTTTTTGTATGTACTTCTCCCATGTATATGTACACAATACACTGATGTCTTTGAAACATGTCATGTAAACATGACCAAAGATTGGAAATATTTGAGCGAGAGAGAGGTTTTAGGGATCGGACATGCATGTATGCATCAAGCTCCATCTAATGATGCGTTGTATATTATCCGTGAAAACTTTTAATTCCATAAATGATCAGCTGATATCTGATGCAAAGTGCGTGTTTCTGCATGTTGTGTTGTGGCATGGCGCGACAAACACTTCATCCATGTGCGGTATTGCACATGGATGCACTGCCGATCGGCTACTATCACCGCGGAACTCCACCACCAGTTTTGCATTCCTTCCTTAATGGAAACAGTCTGTCCTTATTATTATATGCCCAAAACATAACATGCTTCATTATTACTGGAACAATCAGCTCAGGTCTTCAAGACCATTTCCAAAGCAAACTATTTCAAATTTCAAAAAGTTTACATGTGAAAACCAGACGTGGTTACAAAAAAAGTTTCCAACTCTTTGCATAAAAGGGATCTGAACAATGGGACTATCACTTTAAAGCAGCCAAGATAGAAGCTAAACTATTGTGGAGAATGTGAGCATCAATCTCACTACCTCTCACATACTAAGCGAGCACTCTACTATTTGAGCTAATTCCCCTGTATGGAATTCTGCCATGTAGCCCCATGTCGATCATCTCATCCCATACTTTTCCAGACTCTTGAAGGTCTCCTGATCAGACGCGTCTACTGTAATTCATCAGATACAGTAGACGAGGTGGCTGAGATCAATGATGCTCTCAAGTTCAAATTCCATCGTTGTTCCAGACAAGCTTACTTTAGTCTGCAAGTTTACATGGTTGACTCCATGCACTGCTAATCTGTTGTCCTGCTGGACTGCTAATTCAAGGTTCAAGAGTCTTTATTGTCATTATGCACGCAGAACAAAATTTTGGAGAGTCTCTCGGCTTAAAGGCACACATGAATAAAGAAATAAAAATAAAGATTAGTGAAAGAGGGTGGCACGGTGGTGTAGTGGTTAGCACTGTCGCCTCACAGCAAGAAGGTACCAAGGCTCAATCCTGGGTCTGGGGCCTTTCTGTGTAGAGTTTGCATGTTCTACCTGTGTCTGCGTGGGTTCTCTCCGGGTACTCTGACTTCATCCCACCATCCAAAACATACATGGGGATTAGGTTAATTGGCTAATTTAAATTGACCGTAGGTGTGAGTGTGAGTGGTTGTCTGTCTCTATGTGTCCTGTGATGAACTGGAGACTTGTCCAGGGGTGTACCCTGCCTTCCGCACTAAGACAGCTGGGATAGGCTCCAGTCCCCAAATACAGCTTACATGTTGATGTATCAGCATTAATACTCCAATAATATAATATATGATACAATATGAACTGGAGCAGGTACTTTAAAATTTGAGAAATTTTGTAGAACAGTGTTGTATTGACAGCTAACAGACCATTGGTGAAATGTGTTTTGGTAATAATAATAATAGCTGGTTAATGAGTGCTTTACTTTATGTACTTGTGTACTTACTTGATGCCAATAACTGATGGATCAGCTAGCTCAAAAGTTTTGTCTTCACTTTCTCAGGTGAAATGAGCAGCGTGTCTTCTGTTAAACACTTCAGTTGTGTTCTGTTCTGTTCTAATCTGCTTTGATCTGTATTCTAATCTGCTTTGATCTGTATTCGAATCTGCTTTGATCTGTATTCTAATCTGCTTTGATCTGTACTGTACCTTCTATTGTCATTTGCATATTCGGTTACCCAGGCAACCGCAAAGTAACTAAGTATTGTCAAAAATCAATAAGTGCATTATTACATACACAGTAAAATCGGCAGTGTATATTTAACACTTAAAGAGTCAATTTCAACACTGAGTCAGTGAACATATGGTCCTTATCTACAGAGTGTAAAATTTACAATCAAGGTAGTGTTGAAATTTCAGTGTCAATTTAACTCTAGTTAGAGTTAATATTTTGTACTTAATTACACTTGAAAGTGTTAAATAAGTTTTACTCTATAAAGAAAATAACACTGTGGGTGTTGCTTGAATTCAACACTAATTGGTATTAAGTGTTAATCAGTAATTACTCTTATTTATTAACTCTTTCCAAGTGTTAAACTTACTTCACTACAAGTGTTGATTGAGAAACAACTCTAGTGTTCTCATATAACCTTTTCCTACTAGTGTTAAATAATTCCCCTCTATATATTTACTCTCAAGTATTTTTCTTACCCAACACCTTAAATATCAATTAAATTATTTTCAGTAAAATTACAGTAGTAAATTGTGATTTCCTCCTTAACCATCCACATTTAAATACCTTTAAAGGCGGAAAAAATAATGCCACAACATACATTATTTATAGCAATTTATTCAACATAAAACTTAAACCTCAGGGTTTTAAGTTTTCAACTAGCAATATACCTTCAAGAGGAAATGTGTGCAATCTGCAAATCTTAAAATTGTGACAAGAAATCCATATAAAACATTAGCACTGCGCGGATTTAAAAACACTCATCTAAACCTTCATTAGATGGCAGTGCGGAACTATGAAAAGGGAGGAGTCTGTTGGTCCATATACCATCCCTGAACATCCCACGGGTTTAAGAGTAGAACAGCTCTTGAACATCAAACACCCAGTGCCTGGAATGGCTTTAACAAGACTTTAAATGTATGGTAATGTTCTTCAAAACAAATGGTTTCCACACCTGAGCCAGTTAGTACAACTTGTTCATCTTTTACAATAATATTATGAATCTTACAAAAAAAACTGGCATCTCATCAGCTACCTCAATGCACACTAGTAAGCCAGGTGGAAGTTATTCTGTGCCAAAGTGCTTTACCCAGTTCACCAACAGCACATTTGTAGATTGTGCAGCATTTAGTTTGGCAGCAACTTCCAGGACCATTTTCTAATTCTCCAAGATTGCATCATCTTTCCAGGACCAGTTAGTTAACCTACACTGGCTGAAAGACTCCCAATGCAAGAGCCATGTATCTTTGGTGCTTTTTAGCCAATTGTCTTTGAATATTTTTGAAACTCTTTAGTTGTGTCTTGAAAAAGTTGTGCTTTGCCTCATAGCGCATACACCTACATATGAAAAATAGGTCCAATTTTTAGTGTGCATCGAGAATAATGCATCATGAAATGATGCTTGGACAGAAAGGTTTTAGATGGAAACAGGCGTTTAAAAGCTGATGATGCTCAACAATAATTTTTTTCAGAAAGATTGTCCTTACCGTCCTGTTAGAGCTTGGAAAACACACTATATTTACTATGTGCAGAAGTAATATTAAAAGATACCAGTACTCATTGTCCTGCTGCACTAGATCTCCAAATATCAATGGCATGTTGCTTAATAAACACCAGGTCTGAATTTGCATTCTGATCCAGATCATTACTTCCATTGAATAACTTTACTGCTGAGGACGGTTTCTCCTCTCTGTGTAGCCATAGTTGAATGACTCTATTCCCAACTTGTGGTTCTTTTGTAGCAGTCAAGTAGTTGTCCAGTATGTACTCCAAAATAAGTTTTGCCTCAAATTGTACTACTCCTTCTAAAATGTCATGCATGATATCTACAGCATGATTATCAGATAACATGTGAAAATACTGCGAGTTTAATAAACATGTACGCTTTACACCGTATACATGGGGTAGCTGTGGGATTTTTTTTGTATAGCACTGCAATGATCGGTATGCATGTCCTTTGTTCATAAACAACGCTCTCTTCATGCTCACAGAATATAGTTTGAAAATCCCACTTTTCTCCATGATACAAAACCGACAACCAATTTAGAGCACTGAGCGATTCCACAAACCCAAACAGTCCATGTATAGCAAGATTATCTCCTGTCACTTGCACAATGCTGCACTTGAACAGGATACCAAACAGCCAGACTTTAATTCCATCTGTTTCCGAGTACTCTCAAGTCTTTGATGATTAATCAAGTATGGCATCAAACCCATAAGTTTTTATGTCCTGGGCATGAAACAATGCACACAAATGTATGTTGACTAAAGATGAATTTAGTCTTGGTGGAAAATTTAGCAAAAGTAAAATATATCCCCCTAATTTATGCACCCTCTTTTTGGATCCCAATGGATTGGCAGTCTCAAAGTCATCAATAAAATAATTGAATTTACAGTGCATCATGATCCTTAGAGAAAAGAGGATGTCTCTTCATATAAAAGCGCCATCTTTAAAATCCTAAATATACACTATCAGCAGTGTGGCTAGATGTAAACATATCACAAAGGTTTGGGTTTCTGAGGAATAGACTGCAGTGTTTCTAAAATTGGAATGTAGGCAAATTTATCAGTTACAACTACCTGATTGTAAGTTCCAGTGCTTCTGTTTCTTCTGTTTTCAAATCTGACACCGAGTACTTTTTCAACAGGTTCAACTGTATTTCCATTTCTGGTCAAAAAATATACTTTTCGCTTTGATTCTGTATTTAATGTAGTAAAAGGATTTTTAAGTTTTTCAAAACTTTGTTCAATTTTAGATTTTGTGCTTGTATCCTGAGGAGATAAACATTCGAGAGCAGCATCTTTAGCTTGATTATGCAACTCCAGTGCAACTTCTTCCATGGACAATACAAAATTATTCAAAGCAGACTGGCCAGCACCAGATACCTGGAGTTGTGCAATGGCAGATGCACACATATCACGCGAGTACTTATACTGGAGCACTGGCAAGATTTGAGAGCTACAGGCTGCCTCTTCCAGTATATTGTAACTCACTATTACCAGAAACACTGTGACTGTCTACATCGTTTCTAACTTCACTCTCAATCTGCTCAGTATGTTTTTATTTAGGTGTTTCCTGAAGGCCGAAAAAGTGCCAAAAACACAACAACATCCTGTCTGTAGAGAACATTTCAGGCGTAGTGATTTACCAGGAGCCAGAAACCATGAATCAATCGCATGTGCCGTATAAGCATGTTGGTGCTCACAAAATGAGCCTTGCAAGCAAAACAAATCAACCCCATAGCTGCACATAAAACTGAGTGAAATAAAAAAAATTCCACTCATAATATAATGGCATTCAGCAGCACATGTACATGTTGACCACTTCAAACATATAAACATGCATCTTCAGTGTAACATCCCTAACTAACCCTCATCTCAACCTTCGTGGACTCTCCTGCACTTTTGCCGATATCTATATTTGTACACAGTTGTCTATATGAAGGTGTACATGTGGTGAAACATGTGACTGTAACTAATACCAAATACAAAGTGTGTCTTAGGGAGTTCATCGAACATCCAAGTGAAACCTGTTTGACTTACATAGGCAGACCTGCTTGTCCAGAATGATGAAGAAGTCATGGATTGTGCTCCTTTCATCGTAACAGCGAGCAGAGTGGGGCTGAGTGCGGCTCTTGATGGCATCAATGTGTTCCTGGAGGCTTGTCCCAGTCTGACAGAAAAAAAAATTAACATGAAATGCTGGATATCAAAGATTAACTGCTTTAGATCTCTCTTTATTTAGGTCTTAAATTTTATTAAGAAGGTATATAATTTTTTTCTCCAAAGATCTAAGATATTAGATAATTTATACTGTTTGATAAAATAGTTTTACACAAGGACCAACTTGATACATTGTAAATACAGACAATTCAAAAGGACAAAAACATAAACAAAAAAATTTTTGACAAATAAAAAAAATACAAACCTTCTTAAACACAACAAAGATGTTTTCTCGGCTTGAGCTACTGACACTTTGCCTGGTCTTTTACACATTGTAGGCGGAAGGAGGAATCAAGTGGAGGAGGAGAAGGATGGAGGAAAGATCGCTGTCCCATCCTGTCAACACAAACAAACAAAACAAAAAAGCAAAAACTAGTGTCTACGAGAGTACTATAAGCTCAAAACCTAAAATATTATGCATGAGCCACAACTAAGATAATAAAAAGTTCAAAAACTTGTAATAGAAGAAAAACAAGAGTACAAAAGTAAAAAATACCAGATTCAAGGGTGTCATCCATTTCATACTTCACCTAGCGTAGCTTCAGCACAGTAGATTAGTTCCTCAAGCTCACTTGAGGTGGGAAGAGCAACAGCTCTGCTGGATGACTTTTGCTTGAATGTAGTGGAGCCACCTGGACAGATACTCCCACATGAGAAATTCCTGACATAACTGATGTTATAAAAAATTGGTGACAAAATAACCTTTTTGAGATCAATGATTTTCATACATCTATGGTTATGAAGTAACACAATATCGCCATGTTCACTTAGCATAGCATAAACTAGGGCAAGATATAGAGATTTTACTTTTTCAAAAAACTTAGCCGCTACATCTTCGCCAAACTGCAGGATGAAGTCTTGCTCTATCTGCAACAGAAAAAAAGGATACCAGATTTCCATTATTGCCATCATATTTGTTATTTATGGGTGCAATTTACCCCTCATTTAAATCAGAAATATTAAGTGCCTTTGACTTCCTGAAAGAACCAAATATTTTTGAATGGTTGGAGAATAAAATATTTCATAATCCCATAGAAACAATAGATTTTATATGTTGGGTAGCATTACTAACAAAATTTAGTTCCAGACTGCAGATATAATTAGGCACAACATACAAGGTAATAATAGGGACAGGACACTTAATTTGTACTTTCTGGTTGATGCACTTATTGATTTTTATATTGCCACTCTTGATTATGAGGCAAAAAGTTTGCAATGTTAATTTACCTCTGAATGACCTAATGCTAATATTTGTTAAATACTGAATTACCAGTCCTTTGATGTCTTTGAAGCATTGGAAATTCAGTCAAGGCCCTCCCTGAGGATCTGTCTTCATCGAGGACCATATTGCGGCGATATTCAAAGCGTCATCTTCATCTTCTGCATGGCGGCAGCCTCGTCAGGATGAATACTTCATGAAGGATATGGCCTCCCCGCGTACTCACACTCACTCAGGGTGGTCTGAGGACTGATAGAAGGATCTCTTTCTGGCACAGCCGGCCCACCACCCCTCAGCTGACGTGATGACCCTCTGCTCTCCAATGAAACACTCTTCCTCTGAATGGTTTTGAGTCTCCATGCTAGGTAACCACTGCCACTTTCTCCATCATAGAAGTGTTCCTTCAAAATAATCTGGTCATTAGAAATTAAAACAGCAGCAGTTAATTAAATTATGAAGAAGTAGATTTAAGTATGAGTAACAACAAACAAACTCATGAAGCAAAAAAAGTAAACACTGGACTACTTGAGAAATAGCAATGTGATATTTGCATGGCATGATACTTCAAAAAGTAAGGTTCAAAAAGGCTTACACCAGCCATTCTTGGAATATGGATCCATCAAAGTAGGGGGAACATGGAGACAATGCCACGAGCATAGATCTCTCTCTACATGCCTTGGTGGTGATGTCCTGTCAAGCACAGAATAAACTGGTATACTAATTTAAATTTTCACAAAGAGCAAAGAGAGTTAAAGAATGGCACTCAAACCACACCACACTTGCATAGAAAAAAAATGGTTTGACAAGTGAAATGGCATAATCATGCAGGGAAACATTTAACTTAAAAAGGCAATCTAAATTACCCATAGGTTTTCAGTCATGTCTGCAGTGAGGATGTTAACCAGTTGTCGCCGGAAGAGTCTGTCAGACCTTTGAGGTGCGATTGTATTCTTTGACTTAATGCGGTCTCCACCAGGTTTCTTGGTGATTGCAGCTTCAGCACTACCTGTTAAGGGACAGGAAAAGACAAGTCTATGCTAATTTAACAACAAATTATATTTCACAATATCTTAGAGGTGACAAATAACTGGCATTATGCGTGACTAAAATATTGACAAATAGTTTAAACGACTAGTAATTCTGGTGCTGACTAGCGAGGGAGGGGACATTTAATCGTATAGTCGACTAATCACGTGCATCCCTAGTAAACACACCTAGTCATATGTTGCAAATAACACAATCCTAAAAGAAGATGACACAACAAAGTCATATACAAACCGCAAAAGAAGATTACAACCAAATTTTATCTGTCAACTTACATTTTGGCATCATCATCACCTTCTACCGCTTTTCTGGCTGGGCTGAGATCCTCGTCATGGTTGATTGTATCATCAGAGCTGCAGGTTGTGAGTTCCAAGATGATTGTATAGTCAGAGGCCCAAGATTCAAGCGGTGAATTAGCTGTGACATCAATCTGTGGACTTGCAGACGAAGCTGTTCCCTGGGAACCTACATGTTGTTCCAGGAGAGAGATGGAAGTGGGGGGAAGAAAAATCATCTACTATTTGTCATCTTTTAAAAACCTGAAAAGTGTGATGATAGTGTGTCTTAGTTAAGCCAAAAGAAATTGCAATCCACACAGAGTTACCATTTGTCAAATGGGATGTGTAAATACTCGCCAGCACTGGGTTGCTGTGCCACTTCTTCAAAGACGTCTGCATCAACCTCGGTTCCTGTCTCATCAAAAACTCTGACACCTTTGGTGACAGGTGGGATGGAGAACTTTGTGAAAGCTGGGGGAAGCTGCAGGCTGACTTAGTTACCTTCTCTAGATACCAAACTGTTGAGGTGACAAACTAAAAATAAAATATCTGACCATAAATACCAAAATCAAACACTTCATTGATGTGACCTCTAAAGATGCTTAAAATACCATGAATACCATGAAATGGAGACATACAGATAAATTCCAATTACATAAAAATAATTTGCATTTGCATTTATCAACATGTACATCCACTTTTCTTTGTTTTCACAAGGGTGTGTCACAAATGGCTTACCAGAGTTCAGGAACTCATCCAGACTGGGTTCACTGATCTTAACATACTTCTGTTAGATTATTGATTTTTGTTTTAATCAACATGATGGTATCTGTAAAAACAGTAAAACTGAATCCTTATAACAATATACAGCACACTCAAGCAGTAGGCCTGGGCAATAAATCAGTTTTAACAATAAATCTTATTTTCAGAAAACTTACATTTTAAATTGGAAATCTAAATTTTCTTCAACTTCACTGTAGTTATATAAAAAAATTTAAGCTTTTTGTCACAAACTTTAATTCTGTGTGAAGGTTTTAGTGGCACCTATTAACAGAATAACCCATCTTTGTTTATGCACTGTTAGTATATACAGTAAATGTATCTTTTTTTATAAAAGAAAATCAAAAAAGGTTGATTGATGTGAATAAAACTTATTTTTGCCCATCTCTATTGAGCAGTAGCATTAGCTCTTGCTGGCATACAGAATACGTGTTGGATTTGGAAAAATAAATAATCAGATTTCAAATTTAAAGCCCTAAGGCCATGCTGTATCTGAGGTGAGAAAGCACACACTTTAACATGAGAGTAAACACTAACACAAATACTAATGCCAAAAATAACTGAAATGTTACTTGCCTGTCACCAGTTCACATACCCGACAAATATAAAAAAAAAAAAAAGCAGAAAACTAAAATGAACTACATAAGATAATTAAAAGTAATTCTCTGTTTTATATCCAGAAGACACTGCTGCACTAGACATATTGGAAGGTTTTAATTTCTAATCTTTATTTTGTTTCTTCCCTATAATGCATATAAATTCTTAAATGTCCACATAAATGTTAGTTATGTCAAAAAAGTACCATCCTTTCTCTGTCCACAAGCCTTTAAAAATCCAACCATCCAATCCATGTCTTCATCAATCAAAAACAGCAATTAAGTGGCTCTTAAAATATCTCCAAATATATTCGACTCAGACCGTCTTGGGTAACATAAAATCTTAAATTTAAGACTTACATGTAAAAATAGTTGTTAGTTTTTTGACTATAAGATCCCTGTATTTGTTTAGCCTCTGCCTGTGTGTGTCTGTGTGTGGGCTAACATGCAGCGGATCTGATGTGACACAAGAGCAGAGGAGCAGTAACAAAGTTAATAAACTTACATAAGCTAATACTATTACATCAGGAGTACAAATGAACCAGTAATGCCTGGACATCATTCACACTTTTTAGTAAAACCACAAGCTTAAAAAGCAGCCATTTGTCCGTGCAAATTTACACAAAAGAGGAAAAACACTACACTTAAAAATGAAATACAACATGAGCTTACCGGAGCATTACAGTTATGGACACCACGATAAAAGGGTTGCAAAATGCATATGTTGTTGAGGACAAACTACTGCTGTAACTCCTGATGACTTGATGTAACGCAGGCAAAAAAACAATGCAGCGGAGTACAGTCCTACGACCCAACCCGTTCACTCGTCCGAAAGCGCTGCGTTAGACAAACTGCTTGATGGCTAAAAACTGTCCAGGACAAGTTCCAAACATGCCGCTTCGAGAGATGCTGTACTTTGGTTAAAACACAAAGAACCTCCGCCTTCTAAAAATGTTACCTCTTGATGTTGTATTTAGAGTTCATATTTGTGTGCATGCAAATGTTGCATGCACATTTAAGCTAACCATCCACGTAGTCAAGCCTAATCCTTTAAAATTCGACACACTATGACAGATACCTCATATGAAATGTACAGTTGTCAAACTTAACTGAGATATTATAAATTCTCTTTGTATATAAATCAAAAATTCCTAGTTTAATAAGAGAAACTTACACTTAGTCATTCGGCGACAGGTAAATAGCGGATACAAGACTCTTGGTCCGTTTGCAGCATGAGGAGAAGTAGAGCAGGACTGCTCCAGAGTACTTCACGGCCGTCTGGTGTAGCTTTGATTTGACACTGTAGCCTCCTAGAGTACTTTTTTACACTGTGTATTTAACACTGAAATTTTTCACCAACACTGGGCTGCACAGGGCACCATTTTACTCTAATTATTGTTAATATGACACTGTCAGAGTATCTAATCTTTATCACAGCATATTTTACTCTGCTGAATTTGCAATGTATTAATGTATCTTATTACATAATGCAGGTATACACACACACACACACACACACACACACATCAGTCCTTAGTGTCCAGTGATCAGTCCAGTTAACAACAGACAGAGGGAGTCTAAGCAGGTCAGTTTTTATCCAGACACTGCAGTGTAAATTTTAGCACTCTACAGCGTGTTAAACTGTAGAAAAAGCTTGAATCTCTGCTTGCAGAGGGAATTTTCCAGAGTGGCATACAGGCGGGTAAGTAACCTTAACATTCACATGTTGGCAACATCTTTAACAAGTTTTTTTTCAACTGAACATGGTTTTTATTGTTTTTATTGTTGTCGGTTGAGGAGATGTTGGCAACATGTACCCCTTCATGTTCGATGATATTATCGAGTCACAGTTGCTAACAGTTCTCACTGAGATGAGATGACCTATGTTAGCTAAGTATTATTTCTGAAGGCTGCTGACTGAGATAAGAATACATGGCTGGCTCCAAATAAATACAAAGATAAAATTGTCTCAACATGAAGGTGGTGTGCCTGTGGAGGCGGTGAGTAACGTTAACTTGTTATTATTTAGCAAGCTAGCATTATCTGTATTCTACCTTGTGTTTATGCCTGTGAAGTGATAGAATATTTGTCATAAATGGTTGAAATGTTTAGTGTAACATCATTTGTCTTATAGTAATGTACTGCCTGTCTCTTATAGCAACATTTTTACAATAGTCATCATTTATTAGTATGCTAATCATGAGTAAAGCTAATCGCTAATTAGCCTGCTTGCTAGGTCTTTACCTTGACTGCTTAGTAACATCTAAATAGGGAAATTACTTCTCTCTATTATATATGTGTACATAATTATTACAACATCTGTGTTTATACAGCTAAGTTGACATGAAGGCTAAACATGAAAAAAAGATATGGATCTACATGTAGCTGTATAGACACAGTATGTCTTAACTGATAGCATGAAGCCTTTGTTAATCATGATTCAGCTATATTAACTATGCTCTTATTTTCATAGTAATCAAGCAAATTGCAATCCAGAACAGACACCAATAGCTAGTAAGTGAGCCAAGGTGCCTGATACAAAATGAGTACTTGTCACTTTGCATTACAACTACCAGAAACTAGCATAGCAATGGTTCATAAAGTGGCAGCAACAATGTGGAGCGTGGAAAATATTGTACATTGTACTACATCATTTTAGACTTAAAGTCCTTGGCTGTAATGTCCAATATTGACAATCAAAACAGTGACAATAAGAAATAAGCAGACTTGTTGCAAACTTAAAATGTTTGTTCCACGTCCCTCTTAGTTACCACTTGAACCTCTTAGCGCCCGTGGGATTTCACAGCTACTCTCTTCTGATGACCGTAACTCCTGATCAGTGTGTGCTATTGAAAACTAGCCTCATCGTCAGACAGATTTCACTGGTGCCCCAGTGATCTGATCTGCAGTGCCCCAGTAAAAATTTCATCAATAAAAAAAAGATGGATATCACTTTAGAGTTTGGAGTCTACATGGCATAGACTACACAGTAGTACACATACACTACATGAAAGGTACATGGAGAATTAATATGGTAATTTATTCAATGCAGACTTGCTGATAATAGTATGGCAATTCATTGCTACTGTATTCACTCCACATAAACAATGCGCACATTTTGGCTAATTAATATGGTAATTTATTCACGTGTAGACTTCTGCTGATAATACTCCTCAACTTGAAGTTGAGGAGAGCCAGAGAGAGAGAGAGCCAGAGAGAGAGAGAGAAGAATCACTGCATTGAGGTAGGTAACGTTAGCCGACAACAACTTGTCAAATATATTATTTTAATTTTGATTTGACTCGAACTGTAACCTCCTAGATGGATATCAGAAAGTTGTGCATCCGCAGTAGGGACAAATCAGCGAGGAATGAGAGAGAAAAGTGAAGTCCTCCTAGCTAGCTGAACAACCTTAAGTTTGTCTTAAGTTAATGCTAAGTTAGCTAACGCTATTCCTTGTATCAAGACAACGATATCCATTTGCTGTGCGAGCTGTGCGGAGGAATTTCCAGTGAGGACTCTCAGCATGAGTAATGTTGGTTATGGTCTGATGGTTCTGCTCAGGACCTCTGCATCAATGATGATTTTTTCACCTCTGCAGGAAGCTTGTGTTAGTTGACAGATACAGCCCTATGGATGGTGCAGTGGTTCTCATCTGAAATGATCAAATTTAAATCATTCAAAGTTTTTTCATAGAAAAATGTAGCACAGTAGACTTGTCTAGTTAATCGGTTTACCTTTGACTAAAATAATCTTGTTTTGTCACCAGAAAAATGGCTACAGCTAAAGCATCTGGTTTTGTTGCCAGAAAAAGCAGATTGTCAAATTTCTGTATTTGTCACCAGAAACATGTTCTACAGATATCTGGTTTTGTTGCCCCAATTACATTTTTTTCTGGAAAAAGCATATATAAATTTCCATGTGTGTCCAGACAAAGTCTGGAACAGCAGTGTGCACAAGGAAGAGGTGAGGGAGAGAGAAGATGGCGAGCAAGAGCAGGGGTAAGGTTGACTATCATTGAATGATGTCCCAATCATGTTTTTTTTCTGTTTTTTTTTTGCCTCTGAGTCATTTGATTTTGAATATTGATGGCAGAAATACAAAACTTCCCATATGAGGAAAAAACAGAAAACAGTTTTTTGAAAAACAAAAAACCTGTCAGTTTCTTACAGAAAAGCTTTTTGGTCAGGTAACTTTTTGGAAACTATGTCACAAGGAAGGGTGGGATAACAGAACAGCTTTCACTCTTCTTATAATCCCATATGAAAACTGAAGACTATAAAAAATGCAGATAGGAGACTTTGAGCTATGTACATATTTGTACAGCAATAAACAGTAAGATTTTCATGTTACTTCAGGGGACTAAGTGGAGAGGAGTGGGAATGGCTCCCTACTGAGGAGGACAGAGAGTAATTCTGGATGAGGAACAACAACATAGTCTGATATGATTGAATAGTTTAAAAAACTATTTGCACGTTTTAATATATAAATAAGTGCTGAATATGTTTTTTTCCATGTTCACACACTTCGGCATGCTAAAATTAATTTTATTTCTTTGTTTGCACTGTTTATATCGTTATGAATTCTTTGTGCCCCAGGTGTGCCCCAGTACAGTATTTCATGTCTTACATCACACATGTCTATGGTGATTGTTTGCGCTAGACTGAGCTGGGGATGTCATGCAGTTGAGTTTCCTTTGATTTGTTGGACCTGGCCATACATGTTTGCAGTTGTCCTGAAACATTGAGAAACTAAAAATCACCCTACTGTAGTAAAGCTTCATACTGATGTGATATTCTTTGATCATTGAGATGTGATAGACAGTGAATTCTAGCATTGACAGTAGCTCTTTGGTTAAGGCGCTGAGTTTTCATGTCCTTTGATTTGGAGTTGAGCAAATTACGCTTGTTGTGCTACATGGGTGTGGACAGCATTTTCCATAAAAAAAAGGAAGCCTTGGCACATTTCATCACAGCTCCTTTTGTTTCTACATGTCTTTTGCTGGTATTAAGGTAGAGATCTGTCACTGTGGACAAACATTAAAACGATGGCAACCTCACAGAATCACCCACCTACAGTAGTACAAGCTTCATGTGCCAGCACTTGTGAGAACATATTTTATTAGAACACTAGTAGCAGCTTCTGTCAGCCTGTTAGTCATAGAAATGTGTTCAAGTTTGTAATTCTGATGGGATTACAGTAGCCTCTTTCTTTAAATTATCCAATCAATACATAAACCATCAAGAGGTCAGTAGCCTGTTCGGACGAACAGCTCACAATATGTTTTATTCAGTTCAGTTTGTATTTTCCATAGTCTTTGTCGGTTTTTTGTCCTGTTCATATGTAATTATTCTGCATGAGCATTTCTTTGCATTAATATAGAGTCTTAAAATCAATGAGGCTGACAGAAATCTTTTACCAGCTTGTAGAATAGGGGATAAAGCTGGACCAGTATACCCAGCTTTTAATATATGGGCAATATAGTAATCAGACAATACAATAGTGAGCAGGTAGATTTAAATGAAAATGTTTGTATTAGAAACACAAATATATATTATTTTTCTAATGGGTGCACTGAAAATAAAAAGAAATAGTTAAATTTGGCAACTGTCCTGAAGATATAAGCTGTTCAGTCCTAAGCCACACAACAGCATGGCAGTAGTCATAATTGGTAGCCTGCCATCCCCCTCATCAGAATGTTTTCTCCATGGTGCCTACTATTCCTTGATGGTCTCTTCACATGACCCAGACCTACGGGAAATCAGTCTGAGCAGCTTATGTTTTAGTAGTCATGTAAACATAGTCCTTCCTGTGGAAACTTTGCCTTGTCAGAGAGAGATTCCAATCCAGATCCAAAGTTCAAGGGTATCCATGCTGCAAAGTGCCTATGTAAAGTCATGACACATGGCTATATTCCAACATATGCAGAACATTTCTACTGTAATCCTTAACTGTACAGGTGAATCTTATCAATATGTGTTGAGCATAATACATCACTAAGGCTCCTCAGTACTTAAGCTCTTGTTTTACATGAATAAAGGATTACTGTTGCATCATGACACTGACTATGTCATTAGCATTGGATATTAACATTCAAGTCATGGAAACATGGATACTGTATGTTGTGGATGTAAAAAATGATGTTTTTATTAAATTACAATTTTTTAGGCTTCAAACCATATGGTGAATTAAATATTCACTATATATGAATATTGTCTCCAGCTAGCACACCTTTGTGGTTGTTAATGCAAGCATCAGCAAGGCTACTGTATAACTCAGATGTAGCCTTACCCACTATGCTAATTAATGATGCACAGTTTATGCTGTTATGTTCATGTGGTTACTCAAATGACTTGAACAAGTAAAATTAATTTTATTGCACGTTTGCACTACAGAAGTAAGTTATGCAAGGCGTTTAAGACAAATAAATTGTAAATATGACAGATTTCCACTTCATGTTTATGTATGTCAATAGGTTCACTGATGCTAAATCACCAAGACCAGAGTTGAAACTTCAAAAAACTTCATCTTTGTATGACATGAAAACACACTTAGGAGAGTGATTCCATGGCTGTCCGCAAACCATATGGCTAGGATTGAAATGGAAAGTGTTAATGGAGGAAACCTAACAGGTTTCATGTATGTCCAGAATGAAATGCTACGAAAGACAATAAGGCGCTAAATCCAATGGGGTTTCTCACAGATGTTCACGTCGGAGTTTGTAAACTATACACTTTGTTACCTACTCTGGGTGAAAGGGGTGTGGAACACTAAGACATATGGAAAAAAAAGCTTTGGCAACAACACTAACATGATTTCCTGATTTTTCAGAGGTATAAGACATGGATCCCAGTCTGTGGACAAAACGAGACAGCGACAGCAGGGATGGTGGGAGATGCGGTGATCATCACTCAGAATGTGTATATATACAATCAGATGTGTGTTGGTAGCTGGGTGCCTCTGGAATTTATTTGTGGGAACACAGACAGCAGTACCAGGCTTCTTTCAGAGCTCTCCTCCCCCTGGCTGCAGATCCACTGACTAGATGTTCAGGAGTTTGAGGGGCGTGCTTTGGACAGAATACTGAATGGGAGGGAGGAGACATAGAAAATGTTGAAATCTTACATAAGATCTTGAATTTTTCTAACATGACATAACCAATGATAGCTTTAACTGGGTTACACACATCTACTGCATTTGGCATCGTTCTCTCTTCCCTGGTGATTAGCCTTTGATTAACAGCTTCTACACAATTTTTCTGAATTCTTCAGTTCAGTATCTTTTTCCGGTTGTTATTCTCATATTTTTCCATTTAGTCTTTAAAGTCAATGTAACACTGTAGAATAGGTGCATGGCCAGGTAGATAGCTCATTTATTGAAAATGGCCACAAAATGTGTCCTTTGAAATGGGTGCACACCTTGAAATAAACGAATGCTCGCTGTTCCTACACACACTGAAGCAGATCACAGGTGCTACCATCCCCCTCATCAGGGAGAGATTTAGATCTTAAAAAATCCCAGCCTATGTAACATGACACGACTTTATATAGTATGCAAACATTCTTATTCCTTAACTTTTTACACGCATGAATAAATGACAGTTGCATCATGACATTAACTAGCATCATAATATTAACACTTAATATTGAAATGTAAACAATACTATTATTACAAAAAGGCCTGCATTATGAAGAATGAAATATTCACTATATATGAATATTGTAAGTAACACACCTTGTGGTTGTTAATGCAAGCTAGCAAAGAAGGCTAATCAACTCAGATGTAACATTACCCTTAGCTCTGTGCACAGTGTAGCTGTTAGAATGTGTTGTCTTTAACCCCAATGCACGACTGACACGACTCAAGAATGTTTTAATACAAATAAAATGACAAAGCATGGGCTAAATCTAGATGAAACTCAAAAACTCTCAGACTGAAAACACACTCATAGAAACCTAGGTGGACACAGTGAGGAAACATGCCTTAGTTAAAAAGACAAAATTATTCTCAATTACTAACAGTGATGAAAATGAGGCTCAAGATGGAAGACTACACAGATTACAAAACAGACAAAACACTAATGGTATTACACAGATGCTAGAAACAGACAAAACACTGCTCAAGACTGGAACAGATGGAAACAGACAAAACACTTTACTGCTCAATTCAGAAGCTGATAAGACACAACCTGACAGTAAAACAACTGTTAAAGTTCAAATTTTTTGTTGGGCACAAAACTGCACACGACTGCAACTACTGGGGGAATGACATAAATACATGTGGCAGACATATCAACAGACCACAGAAAGGGCAGGAAATGAAACACTTATGGAAGACAATTAATACAAAATAAAAGCAGGAAATGACAGGACCAGACAAAGCTACAGAAGCACAGTAACACATACTTATTATGAAATGTTCCCTTCTGAAATAAAGAAATACAACACTTACACTGTGGAAAAGAGCACTGACAGGAGCTTTTCTTTGCACCACAAAGTTTACAGATGTAATTATTATTTGAAGAACATGCATTTATAAAACTAGTGGACAAGATAGGATAAGCTGGAGTTTTGCTAACAGCTACTAAGAAAATGTCTGCAGCCCCAACTGAGGAGGACCTATTTTTTATGTGGACAACATCTTTTTTTTCAACAAATGAAACATGTACCTCTTGCACATTTCAACACTTTGTAAATATTTCAGTAATTGGAACAAATTTGTGTCAAATCAGATACAAGTTAAAATGTGTTAATGAAGCACATAAACTAATAAAAGATCATGGACAATTAACAACAATTTAAATATCAATCACTAAGAGGGTGAAATCAATCAAGTTAACTGACAGTTCATCATCAAGCTGACCAAAACAGAAAACTGAAGTCTTCTGTAACAATGTCTTCAAAATGTCTTTGTGAACTATTGCACTTTGTTTCAAACATCTGAGGAGAGCATCTCTGACAAATAGGCTAATTATAAAAAGGCCTCACTGCAGCGCTACGTTTGCTAGCAAACCACAGAAATGGAGTGCTGTATGCAATAGACGGTATTTAACCCCTTTCAGGATGGAAGAAAATTTTGACTTTTGAAAAAATTAGTACCAGAGAGAGAGTACTAAAAGAAGAGCCAATGCTTAGATTTACTTTACTAAAAGTCGTTGTGTTATGTGGATGGCTAGCTTGACAGAAGAGTGAACATGTTTTGACTACATATGTTCATTAACTGTCCTTATATATTTTATAATTGTTAACTTATAATCATTTAGTCTCACAGTGTTAAGATTAATGGAGCTTTAAAATGCTACTAACAGTAAGATTATTTTAATATAATGTATTGTACTTGAGGGAGGCACAGTGGTGTAGTGTTTAGCAACTTATGGGCTAGTTAACTGTAAACCTCAAACGTCAGAAACCTGCTGTATTGTTGTCAACAGTGGCTATCACAGAGACTGCTACAGCACTTTACAAACATGACAAACATAAAAACAAGTCCAGAGAAGATGTGAAAGGCACCTTTATTTCAGAAAGAGGCTGAAAAACACTTCAAATCAGAACACTCATGTCAATGTGATTCTTGAACTTCAGCTCTGTAGACAAATAACGAAATGATCATTTCTTTGATTGAGCCTTCCAAGGCAATACAATGATGTAGTGAAATACAAACAAGAAAACAACAAAAATGTATAAACCTCCTGAAAAAGTTTGTGGAAAGAATGCAAGCTATTACACAAGGCACACATGCAGACGTTATTGTCTCCAACTGTAATCTTTGGAAGTGTACCTGAGGAGTTAAAATAACAAGCAAATATGGTGCACACTAACCTGCCTTGTAAAATGTTATAATGTATAAGCCGAAATGTTTGCAATTCTGCTTTAAGAAATGTTTGAGAAAGAAAGACTATGGCTGAGTGTGCAGCAAAGACACAAGCTCTTGAGATCAACACTGGTGACTATCATCTATGTGTTGTCTGTCTAAACTGACATGTCAACCACTACTGTGTTTATGTGTTCATGTTATTTGTTCCTGTCACTGTGTTCCTTAGCAGATGTTTGATGGCGATTAGAATTAGCAGATGATTATTAGAATAAAATGACTTAACCAACAGTGTATGGTTTGACCACCATTTCTCATTGTCCATCATGGGAGTATTACCTAGTGGGAATTTAGTTAGTTTAGTTGTTAGTTAATTAATTTAGTTGTTAGTGCTTAATGAATTAAAATTTCACACAATTGATGTGCCACTGAGCTGATTAAAATACAACTTACACTTAGACAACAAGGTTCATGTTGTATCAAATATTAGCCTAAATACTAAAATATATAATTATGCTCAGGGTTTCCCCCAAAACTTGCTAAGTCTGGCATCTGATCTGGGGAGTGTTGCAGCTCGCAGAAGGCTGCTCTGAGCTCAGCGATGCTTAGACTGATGGGGGAGCAAGCAGTAGCAAGTAGTACGGTAACACCAATAAAATACAGTAAATAAACTAACTAGTAACGTTAATTATACTCACACACTGTGAGTGCGTGGTTTTTCAGCTGCTAAATTACCACACGCTTGACTTCCAACACTTTGGGTTATTCACATCATGTTAAATGAATAATGTAATATTGATTCGATTAGAATAGTTAGCGATAGCGAAATATAGATTCAGGTCTCTTGAGCTTAATTGACTGATTAAGTGAGCCCAAGTTGTTAACACCCGGTAGGATTTTAGCTAGGCTATTGGTTAGCGTTACCTTTACAATTATAAATGTCAAATAAATCAAATAAATACCATAGCTAGCATTAATACTTACCTACACACGTAGACGCTGCTTATTTAGCTCAAAATATTTCGTGTACTTTTTCCATGGCTGTATCTCTGTCTCCACTTCGTATCCACGAGTTGATCTTGAGAGCAGCAGCTGTCTTCGCATAGCTACGCCTGATTGGCTGAACAACGTCACGTGATTTATATGGTTGCGTGCCATTGGTTTAGCTGATATAGTAAGCTGCGGCGTTTGCCTGCAAATTTAACAAACTTTACACTATGATCGTGGAAAAATGTGCAAGAATCACGAGTGCCAACAAAGAAAATCTGATTAAGAAAAAAATAAACTTTAAAATGTAAAAGATCCAGGTCCTCCTCACTAGGGATCATTATTTTTAAAAACTAAAGCAGATACGCTCTCGGCCCACCGCCTAAATATAAGCGGCACTGACGACAAGTTTACAAGCACAGATAAAGTGTGGTTTATGCTACATCACACATTTTCAACATTCAACTTTTATATTAATTTCACACATTTTCAACATTCAACTTTAATTTCACACATTTTCAACATTCAACTTTTAAATTGAATTAAACAAATTATACATTTATATTTTTTCAAAATTTATTCTGCTTCACCTTCCCAAAACATTCAACCCAGCATTAGCAGATTAGCTTAAGCTACCCAGCGGGCACCTTGAGGTCAATTTGATGTTGAGAAATAGTCAAGATTTTGACTACTATCTTAAGTGCTATACGTTGCAAGTCAAAATACTTGACATCAAATCAACGTTGCTGCTCAATACCTGACATCAAACTACTGTTAATTTGGTGTCTGATAACATGACATTGAATAGACAGTTATGCCAAGTTAGCGTCCTGAATCCAGTGTTTTTTCGTCTGAAAATATTGGTAAGTATCCAAATTATGGTTATTTGTGCCGTTAGTGTACATTTTAAAGGTTGTGTCGTCAAGACGAGACATACTGAAGCTATTATTACCGATGCTAAGCATGCACTGCTGTTAGTAGCTAATTAGCATCGGTGTTATGGAAGGGCGCCTTTCCAATGGTCGGGTCAGGATATGGGAGGGCGCATCAGTTCTGCGCCAGCCGAGGCGACCTTCCGGGAGCGCGAATGGGCGGGTGGGAGGTCTGCGACGCTTGACCGAGCTTCCAACAGAGTGCACCGACGTGTGTGTCGGCGGTGCCCCGCCCTCCCGTATGGTCGCCTCGGCTGACCGTGCGGACCAGGGGAACCCGACTGTTTAAGCAGTGTCAAAGTATGAAAATAAGCGCGGGAAAGAAAGATGGAAACACAGTTTGCTGCACAGTTAAGGACATCATGAACTTGTAGAGCTGCTATTTCTCAACAATTTTGAAATTGTTTAATTTTTATATCTCTTGCAGCTCCTGGTCTGGCCAGTGACCCATCACGGTGGAGTTCTACAACGTTGGGAGACCCTGCATTATTCCTGGTAAGCCTCATGTTATGATGGCATATTTTCGGAACTGGAGGAAGCGTAGTGCTGAAGTCGCTGCTTTGGCTGAAGATTCCCCTGATTCTGACGATGCTCTGTCTGGAATGCTACAAAGTGGTTCAAGTGTGGTTGAGGATGAAGCCAGTGACGATAATGATGAGGACTCAGAGTTTGAGCACTTATCTAACACAGAATCTGACAGTGACATTGGGTTTGTGCCCTGTGCTGAAGAAACCCTCCTGATCTGGGTGAGGAACTTGCTGCCTGGGCCACCAGAAACAGCTGCAAGCGATCTGCCTTGAATGAAATGCTGGAAATACTGAGGCGTCAAGGGCATCGGCTACCCAAGGATGCCGGAACGCTACTAAATACGCCAAAAACAGTGACATCAGTTGAAAAATGTGGTGGGCACTATGCATATTTCGGTATTGCTTCTGGCATTTTGAAACTGCTGTCACAGAATCCTGGCATATGTGAAAACAATGTAGATCTGTGCTTCAACGTTGATGGTGTACCTCTTTTTAAGTCATCCAACACACAAATGTGGCCTATACTCTGCAGGTTTTGGGACTTTTCACCTTTCATTGTCACCCTCATTGTGGATAGTCAAAGCCAAATAATGTTGGGGAGTACTTGTCTGACTTTATTGTCGAGCTTCAACAGTTGCAGCAAGAAGGAATAGTACATGGTGGCACAACACATCCGGTGTCTGTAAGGGCATTCATATGTGATTCACCTGCCAGGGCATTTTTGAAGTGCATAAAAAACCACAACAGTTACACTGCTTGTGAGCGATGCACAACAAGAGGCACTTATGAAGGAAGGGTTGTCCTTGGTCCCAAAGAGCCAGGTGCCATAGACAGGACCAAGAAGGGTTCCGTCAGTTGGTATACAAGGATCATCAAATTGAAAAATCCCCACTGACTATGGCAGGAATCTCGTGTATCCATCAGTTTGCATTGGATTATATGCATTTGGTGTGTTTGGGTGTGGTGAGGAGAATGCTTAATTTCATGAGGCAAGGATCTAAAACTTGCGGTTGTCATTGCGACAACGGAACATTATTTCCAATCATCTGGACTCCTTGAAGGGACAACTGCCAAGAGAGTGCTGAGTATTGCTGAGTATTATGTGAGTTTAATTCATTTTGTTGTTTCTATATTGTTAAATGCCTATACTAAATTAACATGTGTTTGTGTTGCAGACGAGTGGGACCTGTGGTGCCTGGGTACTGTTGCTTCTTTTGCTTCCTCCTCCACCCTTGCATTGTTGCTACCTGTTCTGGTGTTTTTGACCTCTTTGTTGTACAGTGGTAAGTCTCTCTGTTTTTGTGTATAGAATCTAATGCTAAGAGACCGCAGATTACTTTATTGTTGATGTGTTAGCTGAAAAACTCATCAATAGCGACTTATAAAGTGCAGTGTTGGAGAAGGTGACATGAATACACAAATGGGGCAAGTGGTTGACACTAGAAGAACAAGGACATGTTAGTAACTTGAAAAGCAAGTAAGTGACATAACTAGCAGCTTTCTAAATAGTGAACGAGAAGACTCAAAGGTACAGTGTAAGACCCAGAGTAGTTTGAGGGACAGAACAAAAATAACTGGCAAGGATTGACGAGGCACAGTAAGGTGTAAGTGAAATGTATGTGTATTGTATGTAGTTCTTTACTGTACAGGTTCCCAATATGTGGGCCCGAGCTGTGCGGAAGGAGAGAGATCGGGAGGAGGAGGGAGTCATCCCCTTGTCTTGGATAAAGAACAGTGGTGTTTTCTGGCCACCTGGAACTGACGCAACCAAAGCCCTTGAGAGGATGGACAAACCAGACAAAAACTGGAGGAGATTTGTACTCTCTAAAGTCAAATTCACTTCAAGTAGGTTCATATCAATTGGTACCTACTTTATATTTCACCTTTTATGAATATTAATACTGATACATCATTTTCATTTATACCAGTGGAAAAAGAAGTGTGTGAGAGCTATGAACTTATTACGGCTAAGGTCAGTGATGATGAGGAGCTAGCTCTTTCCCTGCCCAAGCGGGTAGCCAAAAAGAAGATCCTTGAAGACTTTGTTTAAGGTATAAATATGAAACATCTGTAAAGCATGTCCTATTTAGATGATGTTTGACCAGTGTTGGGAATATTACTGTAAAAAGTAATTAGTTAATTACTCAATACTTGTTCCAAAACTAACTGAGGCTGTAACTGACTCATTCTGTCATAAAAGTAATCCGTTACTAGGGAAAGTAAGTATTTACAGTGGAAATGCATTGCAAAAGCCTCTGCAATGGTTGCAGAACTCTCTTAAAAATTTAAAGACTAATGGTCACGTTTCACATTCACTGACGCATTTCAGCAATCAGCCTTCATCAGAATGTGTGTGACCAGTCACTGACGCTACAACCTACATTTGCAAAGGCCTCTGCAATCTGTTTCCAATTCCTATGAAGATTTTTGGTTTAGCACTCTCACCTGAAGAGCTTTTTTGTTGAAGTGCAACCCTTTTTTGTAACTACAGTATTTGCATTATAATATGAAAAAAAAGTTACTATTTATGATAATATTTAGATTTTTACCTAATGTTACCTAATGCCATTATTTTGAACGTCTTCCAACACTGTTTAACTGTTTGTGACTTTAAAGCAAGGAACATAGCATTGTGAGTTAATTTATGTGGCTGTTCAATGTGTTGTGCAGGTAGTGAAGAGGAAATTAGAATGACATCTTGCCATGGACTTGGTAAGTGACTATAATCAGAACCCTATACAGTATGTAAACTAGAGTCTAACTGCATGTGGTGTGACTAATTGCGATTCAACAGATTTATCAGTGAGTAAATCACAGAGCTCAATTTCCCGTAATGAGGCAGATTCATCTTCAGAACATAGTAAGTATACATTATATACTATCTGTATATCTAAACCAGAAGCAAAATAATATGAATTTAGTTATGTCAATTGTCTGAGTAGAGATTGGGTAGTGTTTCCTTTAATGTAACATCATTATTTACAATCCAACAGGCCCTGTCCTGCCAACAGTACCAAAGAAATTTAGCAGATCCTTGTCCAGAGCCCAGGACAGTCAGGTATTTCGGGAAACCATGGAAACACCATTGACTCACAGCAGGTACATGCCACTAGTGCCACGAAAGGAGTTAGGGTTGGATAAGTTTATACTTCTAAATCTTTTTTGTTCACGTGAATTGAGTTATTTTTTTTGCTTGTTTGTTTTTTCTCTTGCTGATTATTTTTATTATTATGTTGCCTATTTTGTTTTTTTGAGTAGTCATTTACCTGATCAATCGATCAACAGATCCAGGTCCAGTAATAGGAGATCTCGCCAGGGGGAAGAAACACCAATACATCGTAACAGGTCCAGATCACCATCAGCACATCGTTCAGGCAATCGGTAGTGCTATGCAATGAAATTTATTTCAATTACAATATTGGCTTCCCATGATCATGAAATTACAAACTACTGTTTTCTTACACTCACAGTATATATGTACAGCATACATAGGAATACCCAGTAATCATTATTTAAGAGGACATCAAACCTTTTAACAGGAACCATATCTTTAATGTTTCTTTTTAAGCTCAAAATCTCAAATAAAAAATGGTACCGTTAGAAATTAAGCAAATGTTTATGTTCATTCTAAGAATAAATTAAATATTTGTGATTTCAATATCAGTCAAAAATAATCAAGATTTTTATTTTTTTCCCATAATCGCACAGCCCAAACCATCAAAGATATCGGCAAGAGAGCTACAGATCCAGGTCCAGCAAACAGAGCTCTCACCAGGAAACTACCACGCCAACACCAACGCGTCAAAGCAGATCCAGATCCACATCAGTGCATCGCTCCTATTCCAGCCATCGGTAGGGCTGTGCTATTAATTTGATTTACATTACAATATTAGCTTCTCACAATCATAAAATAAATGAACTGTATAGGGGAATTATTTGTTTGTCAACACTGCGGATGCACGCACACCAGGAGTGCAGAACCAGCACTGTTGTTATGTTAACTGCATACGTCCAGCTTAGCTGTTTTGTAGCCGTGGCTAGAGCTAGGCCATGTAACATCGACTCTGGACACCTACAAATCCAGAGTAGACGTTATGTAACGGTAGGCTTCAGCTATGCTAAGTAATGGACAATCATGGGGACATACTGTTACATGATTACAACTTTGAAAACTTCATGGCTTTGAAGACTGAGGTGCTGCTTAGTCAAAGACAGTTGGTGCCTTTTATTAATGGTAATAACAAGAATATTCATACACTGTGATAAACATAGGCCTACATCCAACGTATTTAGTGCCTTTCAGCAACTCCAACTCGCCTTAGCCCTCTCTACAACATTGCATACAAAAAATCTTCGGTTCATCTGAAAGCCCAGGTCATGCTGAGCACTCATCAACAAAGTTCATTAGTGAAATTCTGTTTGATTATTAGATTTCGGCTGTTTTCCTCCCTGTCAGTAATTCTGTCACTAAGCCATGTTGATGGTATGTTGACGAAATGCACCCACCTCATTGGTTTAGCAGACTCACGTGACAAACCACCCACATCCGCTTCCGTCAAAGTCGTCCGTCAAAAAAGTTATCGACCACACCGCCACAAGATCAGCGACCAACTTTTTTTTTTGGTAGGTCAATGGTCAATGGTCTGAAAACATTCCTACATGTACATTAATATTGCCAGTAATCATTAGGGGAAATTGAACATTTCTTTCGATGTTCAAAGTCAACAAAACGAAACCCCGCCGTTTAAAATTTAATTAACAGGATAATTAACAGGATCAGAATCTTTTTTCAATAGTAATCAAAATAATAGTTATTATTATTTTTGCCATAATTGTGCAGCTCTACTCATCAGAGATCTCACCAGGAAAGGACCATGTCAACGCCAATACGACACAGCAGGTCCACATCAACATCAGTGCATCGCTACAGATCCAGGTCCAGATCAGGCCATCAAAGAGCCCAGAGGGGAGATCCCTTCCCAATGGAACAGAAGAGTAAGTGTGCACTAAACAGAAATTACTGTATGGGGTATCGAATATGAAGTGATGTTGCTGTCTTTGGTCTAACATTCAGAGTTCCAAAAGAGAGTGCTTTTTTTGCTCGTGGACATCAGAGAAAAACTGTCTGAAGTTGGCCAGCAATCGGTGCCCCAAGATTCACTTTTTTACCTGGAAGTCATTGACTCCATGGATGACCTTCATGATCTCAACAGACAACTGAAATCTGATGACAAAAGAAAACTGATGGTAAGTTCAGGAATAAAAGCAAACTAATCCATATTATTCTTTTGCATATATGTGTTCAAGTATCTGTGTTGTAAGTTGTCCCCTTCAAAATAACCCCTGTAAATGTGTGTATTTATACATATTTAAATATAATGTTGGAAAATTATTTCTTCAGACAGCTCAAATGGTGAAGATTGGTGGAGCTGGCATTTGCGAAAAATGTGAGCAACGTCATGAAGAGGTTAGCTGTGTTCGTTATCTGTTCATCCTAGAAAAAATAGCAGCAGTGAAACTGCAGTTAATGGGGATCATAATAAACTGATAACATATGTACATGTGTTTGACAGAGTCCTTACAAATAAGATAATGGCATCTTTTAAGGATGCCGCAAAGTCTTTCTGACGACTTTTTTGGAGCTGTATTGATGTTTTTGTCTTTTTTGACATGCGATGACATTTTTTGGCAGTTTTCCCACCGTCAGTTGAAAAGCTTACAGCACCTGGTATTCCCAGGCGGTCTCCCATCCAAGTACTGACCAGGTCCCACCGTGCTTAGCTTCCGAGATCAGACGAGATCGGGCGTATGCAGGTTGGTGTGGCCGTAAGCGAAACCAAATCACAAAGGGGCCTTTTAAGGATGCCGCAAATTCTTTCTGACGACTTCTTTGGAGATGTATTGATGTTTTTGTCTTTTATGACATGGGATGACATTTTTTGGCAGTTTTCCCACTGTCAGTTGAAAAGCTTACTGCACCTGGTATTGCCAGGCGGTCTCCCATCCAAGTACTGACCAGGCCCGTCCATGCTTAGCTTCCGAGATCAGACGTATGCAGGTTGGTGTGGCCGTAAGCAAAGACAAATGCCACAAAGGGGCCTTTTAAGGATGCCGCAAAGTCTTTCTGACGACTTTTTTCAAGCTGTATTGTTTTTGTCTTTTTTGACATGCGATGACATTTTTTGGCAGTTTTCCCACCGTCAGTTGAAAAGCTTACAGCACCTGGTATTCCCAGGCGGTCTCCCATCCACGTACTGACCAGTCCCGTCCGTGCTTAGCTTCCGAGATCAGACGAGATCAGGCGTATGCAGGTTGGTGTGGCCGTAAGCGAAGACAAAAGCCACAAAGGGGCCTTTTAAGGATGCCGCAAAATCCTTCTGACGACTTTTTTGGAGCTGTATTGAAGTTTTTGTCTTTTTTGACATGCGATGACATTTTTTGGCAGTTTTCCCACCGTCAGTTGAAAAGCTTATAGCACCTGGTATTCCCAGGCGGTCTCTCATCCAAGTACTGACCAGGCCCGACCGTGCTTAGCCTCCGAGATCAGACGAGATCGGGCGTATGCAGGTTGGTGTGGCCGTAAGCGAAAACAAACGCCACAAAGGGGCCTTTGAAGGATGCCGCAAAGTCTTTCTGACGACTTTTTTTGGAGCTGTATTGAAGTTTTTGTCTTTTTTGACATGCGATGACATTTTTTGGCAGCTTTCCCACCGTCAGTTGAAAAGCTTACAGCACCTGGTATTCCCAGGCGGTCTCCCATCCAAGTATTGACCAGGCCCGTCCATGCTTAGCTTCCGAGATCAGACGAGATCAGGCGTATGCAGGTAGGTGTGGCCGTAAGCGAAAACAAATGCCACAAAGGTGCCCTCTAAGGATGCTGCAAAGTCTTTCTGACGATTTTTTTGGAGCTGTATTGATGTTTTTATCTTTTATGAGATGGGATGACATTTTTTGGCAGTTTTCCCACCGTCAGTTGAAAAGCTTACAGCACCTGGTATTCCCAGGCAGTCTCCCATCCAAGTACTGACCAGGCCCATCCGTGCTTAGCTTCCAAGATCAGACGAGATCGGGCGTATGCAGGTTGGTGTAGCCGAAAGGGAAGACAAAAGCCACAAAGGGGCCTTTTAAGGATGCCGCAAAATCTTTCTGACGACTTTTTTGGAGCTGTATTGATGTTTTTGTCTTTTTTGACATGCGATGACATTTTTTGGCAGTTTTCCCACCGTCAGTTGAAAAGCTTACAGCACCTGGTATTCCCAGGCGGTCTCCCATCCAAGTACTGACCAGGCCCGTCCGTGCTTAGCTTCCGAGATCAGACGAGATCAGACGAATGCAGGTTGGTGTGGCCGTAAGCGAAACCAAATGCCACAAAGGGGCCTTTTAAGGATGCCGCAAAATTTTTCTGACGACTTTTTTGGAGCTGTATTGAAGTTTTTGTCTTTTTTGACATGCGACGACATTTTTTTGGCAGTTTTCCCACCGTCAGTTGAAAAGCTTACAGCACTTGGTATTCCCAGGCGGTCTCCCATCCAAGTACTGACCAGGCCCATCCGTGCTTAGCTTCCGAGATCAGACGAGATCGGGCATATGCAGGTCGGTGTGGCCGTAAGTGAAAACAAACGCCACAAAGGAGCCTTTTAAGGATGCCGCAAAGTCTTTCTGACGACTTCTTTGGGAGCTGTATTGATGTTTTTGTCTTTTTTGGCAGGCGATGACATTTTTTGGCAGTTTTCCAACGTCAGTTGAAAAGCATACAGCTCCTGGTATTCCCAGGCGGTCTCCCATCCAAGTACTGACCAGACCCGTCCGTGCTTAGCCTCCGAGATCAGACGAGATCGGGCGTATGCAGGTTGGTGTGGCCGTAAACGAAAACAAACGCCACAAAGAGGCCTCTTAAGGATGCCGCAAAGTCTTTCTGACGACTTTTTTGGGGCTGTATTGATGTTTTTGTCTTTTTTGACATGCGATGACATTTTTTGGCAGTTTTCCCACCGTCAGTTGAAAAGCTTACAGCACCTGGTATTCCCAGGCGGTCTCCCATCCAAGTACTGACCAGGCCCGTCCGTGCTTAGCTTCCGAGATCAGACGAGATCGGGCATATGCAGGTTGGTGTGGCCGTAAGCGAAAACAAAAGCCACAAAGGGGCCTTTTAAGGATGCCGCAAAGTCTTTCTGACGACTTTTTTGGAGTTGTATTGATCTTTTTTGACATGGGATGACATTTTTTGTCAGTTTTCCCACCGTCAGTTGAAAAGCTTACAGCACCTGGTACTCCCAGGCGGTCTCCCATCCAAGGACTGACCTGGCCCGTCTGTGCTTAGCTTCCAAGATCAGACGAGATCGGGCGTATGCAGGTAGGTGTGGCTGTAAGCAAAAACAAACGCCACAAAGGAACCTTTTAAGGATGCTGCAAAGTCTTTCTGACGACTTTTTTGGAGCTGTATTGATGTTTTTGTCTTTTTTGACATGCGATGACATTTTTTGGCAGTTTTCCCACCGTCAGTTGAAAAGCTTACAGCACCTGGCATTCCCAGGCGGTCTCCCATCCAAATACTGACCAGGCCCGACCGTGCTTAGCTTCCGAGATCAGACGAGATCGGGCGTATGCAGGTTGGTGTGGCCGTAAGCGAAACCAAATGCCACAAAGGGGCCTTTTAAGGATGCCGCAAAGTCTTTCTGACGACTTCTTTGGAGATGTATTGATGTTTTTGTCTTTTTGAAATGCGATGACATTTTTGGGCAGTTTTCCCACTGTCAGTTGAAAAGCTTACAGCACCTGGTATTCCCAGGCAGTCTCCCATCCAAGTACTGACCAGGCCCGTCCGTGCTTAGCTTAGCTCGAGATCAGACGAGATCGGGCGTATGCAGGTTGGTGTGGCCGTAAGCGAAAACAAATGCCACAAAGGGGCCTTTGATGGATGCCGCAAAGTCTTTCTGACGACTTTTTTCAGCTGTATTGAAGTTTTTGCCTTATTTGACATGCGATGACATTATTTGTCAGTTTTCCCACCGTCAGTTGAAAAGCTTACAGCACCTGGTATTCCCAGGCGGTCTACCATTCGAGTACTGTCCAGGCCCGTCCGTGCTTAGCTACCGAGATAAGACGAGATTGGGCGGAGGCAGGTTGGTGGGGCCGTAGCAAAGACAAATGCCACAAAGGGGCCTTTTAAGGATGCCGCAAAGTCTTTCTGACAACTTTTTGGAGCTGTATTGTTTTTGTCTTTTTTGACAGGCGATGACATTTTTTGGCAGTTTTCCCACCGTCAGTTGAAAGCTTACAGCACCTGGTATTCCCAGGCGGTCTCCCATCCAAGTACTGACCAGGCCCGTCCGTGCTTAGCTTCCGAGATCAGACGAGATCGGGCGTATGCAGGTAGGTGTGGCCGTAAGCAAAAACAAACGCCACAAAGGAGCCTTTTAAGGATGCCGCAAAGTCTTTCTGACGACTTTTTTGGAGCTGTATTGAAGTTTTTGTCTTTTTTGAAATGCGATGACATTTTTTGGCAGTTTTCCCACCGTCAGTTGAAAAGCTTACAGCACCTCGTATTCCCAGGCAGTCTCCCATTCAAGTACTGACTAGGCCCGTCCGTGTTTAGCTTCCGAGATCAGACGAGATCAGGCGTATGCAGGTTGGTGTGGCCGTAAGCGGACACAAACGCCACTAAGGTGCCTTGTAAGGATGCCGCAAAGTCTTTCTGACGACTTTTTTGGAGCTGTTTTGATGGAGCTGTTTTGAAGTTTCTGTCTTTTTTGACATGCGATGACATTTTTTGGCAGTTTTCCAACGTCAGTTGAAAAGCATACAGCTCCTGGTATTCCCAGGCGGTCTCCCATCCAAGTACTGACCAGACCCGTCCGTGCTTAGCTGCCGAGATCGGGCGTATGCAGGTTGGTGTGGCCGTAAGCGAAAACAAACGCCACAAAGAGGCCTCTTAAGGATGCCGCAAAGTCTTTCTGACGACTTTTTTGGAGCCGTATAGATGTTTTTGTCTTTTTTGACATGCGATGACATTTTTTGGCAGTTTTCCCACCGTCAGTTGAAAAGCTTACAGCACCTGGTATTCCCAGGCGGTCTCCCATCCAAGTACTGATCAGGCCCGTCCGTGCTTAGCTTCCGAGATCAGACGAGATCGGGCGTATGCAGGTTGGTGTGGCCGTAAGCGAAAACAAATGTCACAAAGGGGCCTTTTAAGGATGCCGCAAAGTCTTTTTGACGACTTTCTTGGAGCTGTATTGAACTTTTTGTCTTTTTTGACGTGCAATGACATTTTTTGTCAGTTTTTCCACCGTCAGTTGAAAAGCTTACAGCACCTGGTACTCCCAGGCGGTCTCCCATCCAAGTACTGACCAGGCCCGTCCGTGCTTAGCTTCCGAGATCAGACGAGATCGGGCGTATGCAGGTAGGTGTGGCTGTAAGCGAAAACAAACGCCACAAAGGAACCTTTTAAGGATGCTGCAAAGTCTTTCTGACGACTTTTTTGGAGCTGTATTGATGTTTTTGTCTTTTTTGACATGCGATGACATTTTTTGGCAGTTTTCCCACCGTCAGTTGAAAAGCTTACAGCACCTGGTATTCCCAGGCGGTCTCCCATCCAAGTACTGACCAGGCCCGACCGTGCTTAGCTTCCGAGATCAGACGAGATCGGGCGTATGCAGGTTGGTGTGGCCGTAAGCGAAACCAAATGCCACAAAGGGGCCTTTTAAGGATGCCGCAAAGTCTTTCTGACGACTTCTTTGGAGATGTATTGATGTTTTTGTCTTTTATGACATGGGATGACATTTTTCTGCAGTTTTCCCCACTGTCAGTTGAAAAGCTTACAGCACCTGGTATTGCCAGGCGGTCTCCCATCCAAGTACTGACCAGGCCCGTCCGTGCTTAGCTGCCGAGATCGGGCGTATGTTTTTTTTTTTTTTTTATCTTTATTTATTAAATAACTCATCAAAAAAATATTTTCAAACATTTCATTACGTGAAAAGAGACATATAGACATACATTTTTTTTTTTTTTTTTTTTCGCCAAAAGTCCGTGGCAGCGTCCTGACCACACAAAGTTTTTAAAAGGTTCTAAAATAGGTCTCTGTTTGCTGCCAGGGCAGGGAAACTGCCTTGGCAGTATTGAGGTTCATCCTAATCTGGCTCCCTTGGCCTTATTAGTTGTGACTGCTCCCCCAGCACAGAAGGGGAGGGCCGCCGGCCTCCAGACCCCAAAGTGCAGGCAGGTGGGTCGATGTCTATCGTCAGCAGCTGGGCCAGATGCTCTCCATTGTACCAGGAGGTGATGCGGGGGCTGTCGCAGCGGGCCAAGATGGTGACGTGACCCTTGAGCAGTGAGGCAAAGAGTCTGAGATGGTGGATTCTTCCTTCGTTATGCAGGGCAGCGTTTCTGGCGAGGTAGATGGTATGTCTGGCAATGCTCAGGATGAGGTTGGCGGTTCCCCTGACTGCCCGGCTGGTAGGCGGCTGGAGCCCGAAGAGGAAGACCTTCCTCCAGTCCTCGTCTCTCTCCCAGGTCAAGTGCAGGAGTCTCCTTAGCAGGTCTCGTATTGCTGAAAGAAAAGACTGGCAGACAGTACACTCCAAAAACAGGTGTTCAAGAGTTTCAGCAGATTCGCCACATACAGCACAGTCTCTGCTGTACTTGCTGCTATCAATTTGATGCAGCTGGACCCCAGTGATGATCCTCCTGTGCCTCAGCTTGAAATCTGTATTGAAAGCAGAGTCTGGAAGTCTCCCTCACCGATGTTGAGCCACAACTTGGCGATGTCTAGGCCAGGAAAGCGAGAGGCCCAGGTCCTCTCTGAGGCAGGAGGCTTCCAGACTCTGTCGACAAAGGCCCTATACAGAGCGACAGTTCTTAGCTCTACAAAAGCTGTGGATTTCAAGTCTGAAGCCAGGAGGAAATCAGGGGCCCAATCTGCACTGTGTCGCACTCACCTCCACCCAAGGGCTCCAACCAGCTGGACGGGACACATGTTCGAAGAGTGGCCAGCGATCTTCCAAATTGTTTTGCCTTGACCTCAATCCCTTTCCTCCTCAGCTCCCACACAACGCCCTGGACGGGGCGGCGTTCGTCCTCACGACGTCCCCAGAGCCCCCATTGAGGCCTTGTGGAGCGTCGGCAGGACGAAAGGCCGTCCTCGGTATGTGACTTCAGGGTTGTTGAGCAACGGTTGGCCGAGGGCCTGGGCCTTGCTCGTGATGTTGACCCTGAGGAGGGGCCTCAAGAGACGCCATGCCTCCATGATCTCTCTCTCCAGCAGCCCAAGATGTTGGTACCGGCTCGGTGGGAGGATCTGACAGAGATTCATGTCACCATACCTCCCACAAGAGTGTAACTCTTGTTGGAAAAAGCTCTTCCAGGGTGCCATGTGAGATCTCAGGAGGAAGCGCTGCACGAGTCTGGCTCTGAACGCATGCTTCCGGGACTCGAGGTCAACCAAATTCAGCCCCCCCTCCTTCAGCCTACCCACGATGGTGTTTCGGGCGACCGTGTTGACCGCGTGTTTCCACAGGAAAACACTGATCGCCCTGTTGATCCTGGCCAGGACCTCTGGGGGGAGGGCATGAACAGCCAGGGCAAAATTCAAGATGGACAAAACGAGCGCGTTAACAACAATCACTTTACCTCTGAGCGACAGGGCACGGGCCCTCCACAGGTTCAGCCTGGAGGTGACTTTGTTCTCCAGTACCCCCCAAGTTTGGTCCGCCAAAAGACGCCCAGGATGCGAGCCTCCCCATCAACCAGCTCAAAGTCCCCTAGAGTTGCTGGTCTCGTCACTCCACCAAGAAGCATGACTGTGGACTTCCTGGCATTGATTCTGGCGCGGAAGCCATGCAGTAGCGTTTGACTTCGTGAGAGTACATGTTCAACACTGTCCCCTCCCCCCACTGTGATGTTTGTGTCGTCGGCATAAAGGAGGACCTTCACCTCCTCCCCCGCTGGTGTCATTATGCCTCTGATTTGGTTATTGGCCAGCAAGAGCTGAGTCAAAGGCTCAGTGACCAGGCTGAAGAGAAGCGCGGACAGGGGGCAGCCCTGTCGCACTGACCTCTTGATGGGAAAAGCGCTGGTCAAGAGCCCGTTGACCTTCACTTTGCTGGCCGCTGAATGATAAAGAAGCTGGATGGAGGAGATGAAGCCCTCCCCAAACCCCATCTGCTGCATTACCCCCCAGAGGAAGGTGTGGTCGACTCTGTCAAAGGCTTTCTCAAAATCCAGGCCTAGGTAAAGACCACCCTCCCTCTGCATGCGACCAATGAGGTACCTGAGGGAGAGGACAGTGTCGGAGATGTCTCTGCCTGGGATACCATAAGACTGGTTTGGACTTACTACTTCTGCTACCACATGGCGCAGCCGGTTTGCCAGGATCTTTGCCAGGATTTTATAGTCGGTGTTTAATAGACTGATTGGTCTGTAGTTTTGGATGTCATGCCTCTCACCTTTATTTTTGAAAAGGAGAGTGATGAGACCAGATGCAAACCCCTGGGGACTCTGCGCTGGTCGATGATGGCTGTGTAGACGTGTAAGAGGATGGGAGCAAGCGACCTTTTAAAAGTCTGAAAAATCTGCCGGCAGCCCATCCTCTCCCGGGCTCCTGCCTCCAGAGAGACCACCAATGGCGGACTCCACCTCACTCAAGGTGAGAGGGGAATCACACCATGAGCGGCTCTCCGGAGTCAAGGAGCTGACTCAGGGCACCGATCGCCGGGTCACGGTCAACCTGTGAGGTGGGTTCGGCTGCGAACAAGTTTGAGTAAAATTCTGTCGTGATCTGGAGAACTGCATCTATTTCATGTTTGATCTGGCCGCTGGAATTAGTCAAAGCAGATATGTGATTTTTTTGTTGACGCAGTTTCTCCAGACCAAGAAAAAAAGCCGATGATGTTTCGCCCTCCACCGCGTGCCGAACCTTGGCCCTGATGCTCGCACCCCTGCAACGCTCCTCATCCCAGGCGTGCAGCTGGTGTTTGGCCGCGAGGTACAGGGTTAAGTCCCTGTTAGGGTCATCGGCGGCAGCGTCGGCCTCCAGTTGAAGGATCCTGGTGAGACTGTCTACCTTCAACTTCCCCTGCCACGCCCTACGCTTGCAGTAACTTATTGCCGCCGACCTGACTCTCTGTTTAAATGCTGGCCACTCCTCAAAGAGGTCTCCCGTCACGAGCCGATCCTGTAAGACACAGAGGAGACCCATGATTTTGCCAACAAAGCCGGCTCCCTCAGGATGGCAGTGTTCAGGCACCAAGATCCCCCGTTCCTAGGGCCGCCCCTGCGCCTGAAGACCACCTCCAGGGAGTCATGATCACTGCAAGGGTGAGGTGAGTACGACACAGCCAGCAGCTGCTGCATCAACTCCACCGACAGCAAACACAGATCTAATCTAGACCCTTTCATTACCCCTTCACCACTTGGTGTCTGCTGAACAACCTGGCCGATGGATGGAGGCGTCCTCCAGGCCTCGGCCAGGTTGTTCTGGTGCATTAGGTGTATTAGTTGTGTTCTACTGCTGTCATCCTTAAATTTGTTGTTAGTTGAAATGTCCATCCGTGTCAATGTGATATTAAAATCCCTATTAACAAAACTCTCCCTGTGGCCCACGTGCTCAACCTGGTGAACAGTGTTTTTCTTTCTGTCTCTGTATTTGGTGCGTATACATTTATAACCCTCCACCTATTTTGTGATTCACCTATATCTATCACCGTGAACCTCCCTTCGGTGTCACTGTGAGTCTGCTGCATTTCTCCCACCAGCCCCCCCCTAACCAGGGTTGCTACTCCCCCCCGGCCAGAGGGGCCTAGTGAGAGAAAAATACAGCCTGGCCACATCCCGCGGGCCGCCACTATAGTGCTCTGAGACCACCTAATCTCCTGTAGGCAGCAAATTTCGCCAGGAAGTGTGGAGAGAAGGTGACACACTTTCTTCTCTGTTCTTAGTCCCCTCACATTAAGTGAGTAAACTGAGGAGACGTAGGGACTGGCCATTTTATTTTATTTTTTTTTACTTTTTATGGGATTTCTTCTTTGCTTTTGTTATCGATGCTTTCCTTCTGACTGTCCCTTCCTTTTTATTTTGTTGGATAATCTCATCCTCAGATGTTGATGTGTTGTTTACAGAGGAGGAGAACAATCTAGCCGGGCCGAACAGGTTTTCCGTGCTCTGGGAGGGGCCTAAATGGGTGGCAGGTGGCTTGTTGCCGCTAAACAGGCTGTGCGTCAGGGTGAAAGGGTTCAAGGGGGGGGTTGGAGCTGAGGAGACCGGCACGTCAACTGCACCAGCCCCGCCCAACTCCATTGCCGTGCTAGCCCCATCTGAAACCTCTTTCTTTTCTTCCTCTGTCATCTTGAAAGGCTGTAAGCCTGAGGCTGAAGCCTCTCGTGACGCTGTTTTTACAGATTTTCCTGTGCAGCTCAGGTCCGGGTAGAGCCCATTTTTCGACCTCCCCGTATGGACCATGTCCGAGGTAGGACCCGCTTTTTGAGATTCCCCTCTGGAGGAGCCCCTGCCCGTTGTGGCCGAGGTGGGGGCAACCTCGCCGACTCTCTGCCCCCTGAGGTCCCCTCCATCTTCCCAGCTGCAACCCTCTATGTCCCATGCTAGACTATCCTCCTCCGAAATTTCCTCTGAGGCGTTACAAATGCAGTCATCCATTTTGTTGTGGCAGATTTTACATTTAGCCATCTTATTTCCACACTCCCTGGCAAAGTGCCCCTGCGCACCACATTTAAAACACGTAAATTCTGGGCAATCCCTCAAGATGTGACCAGGCTGTATACAAATGCGGCAGACTTTAACCTGTCTATCGTGAATCACCCTGAAATATTCTGTGCCTGCTGCGGTAGAGAACTTAGCTGAGTAAGGCAGAGACTGTACTGCGTCAGTGAATCTTACCTTGACAAAACGTGTGCCATCAGCCACCTTAGTTCCAGGCCACATCCTTCGTTTGATGGGGGAGACCGCAGACACTCCCACAGCTCCAGCTTGGCCAGTATTTCCCCGTCTGGGATGTAGGCAGGCAGTCCCAGGAAAGAAACCACCAGTTCATTATTTTTAATAGCCATTCCCTGCACTCTGGTGTTGCCAATTTTAAATCCGTCCATTAACTTATTTTTTCCCGCGTCACTGCTCATTGTGATTTCGTATTTCTTGGGTCCCATGGTGCGGCAAGCTACAATGCCCCCGCACACCATCCTGGTTGCTTGGATAAGCTCGAGTGCCGATACTGCCTCTTCACCATCAAGCTCCACGCTGACTGTGAGCTCCATTTCGTATTTGCACTCGGGGTCCTTCTTCCCCTTCCTTGCCTCAATATCTGTGGCTTCAGCAGGCTCCATCTCGGTTACTGCTACCTCTCCAATCTCCTCTGCCAAGCCTGGCGCATTTAAAGTGTCCTTAAGTCCAACAGGCTGGCTGCTGAGTCCCTGAGCAGCCATTTTGTCCTTGGCTGGGTCTGCCATTCAAAAAAAAAGAGAAAAGAAAAGCGGCTCCCCGACAGTGAAACACTGCGGGGAGGCAAAAAAGATCTCTCAAACACTTACAATAAAGGTCCAAACAATGTTCGTCAAAAGCAAAAAAAAACTAGAACAAAAGAGGATTCCTGGTGTGTGGTGTCTCTGCTCCACTTCCTTGCCTCCTGCCTGCAGCTCTGTGCCTCTGGCTCCTCCCTGCTCACCAAGGGGCGTATGCAGGTTGGTGTGGCCGTAAGCGAAGACAAATGCCACAAAGGGGCCTTTCAAGGATGCCGCAAAGTCTTTCTGACGACTTTTTTCATGCTGTATTGTTTTTGTCTTTTTTGACATGCGATGACATTTTTTGGCAGTTTTCCCACCGTCAGTTGAAAAGCTTACAGCACCTGGTATTCCCAGGCGGTCTCCCATCCAAGTACTGACCAGGCCCGTCCGTGCTTAGCTTCCGAGATCAGACGAGATCGGGCGTATGCAGGTTGGTGTGGCCGTAAGCGAAGACAAAAGCCACAAAGGGGCCTTTTAAGGATGCCGCAAAGTCTTTCTGACAACTTTTTGGAGCTGTATTGATGTTTTTGTCTTTTGACATGCGATGACATTTTTTGGCAGTTTTCCCACCGTCAGTTGAAAAGCTTACAGCACCTGGTATTCCCAGGCGGTCTCCCATCCAAGTACTGACCAGGCCCGACCGTGCTTAGCTTCCGAGATCAGACGAGATCGGGCGTATGCAGGTTGGTGTGGCCGTAAGCAAAGACAATAGCCACAAAGGGGCCTTTTAAGGATGCCGCAAAGTCTTTCTGACGACTTTTTTGGAGCTGTATTGATGTTTTTGTCTTTTTTGACATGCGATGACATTTTTTGGCAGTTTTCCCACCGTCAGTTGAAAAGCTTACAGCACCTGGTATTCCCAGGCAGTCTCCCATCCAAGTACTGACCAGGCCCGACCGTGCTTAGCTTCCGAGATCAGACGAGATCGGGCGTATGCAGGTTGGTGTGGCCGTAAGCGCAAACAAATGTCACAAAGGGGCCTTTTAAGGATGCCGCAAAGTCTTTCTGACGACTTTTTTGGGGCTGTATTGATGTTTTTGTCTTTTTTGACATGCGATGACATTTTTTGGCAGTTTTCCCACCGTCAGTTGAAAAGCTTACAGCACCTGGTATTCCCAGGGGGTCTCCTTTTCATGTCCTGGCCAGTCCCATCCGTGCTTAGCTTCCGAGATCAGACGAGATCGGGCGTATGCAGGTAGGTGTGGCCGTAAGCGAAAAACAAATGCCACAAAGGGGCCTTTTAAGGATGCCGCAAAGTCTTTCTGACGACTTTTTGGAGCTGTATTGATGTTTTTGTCTTTTTGACATGCGAGGACATTTTTAGTCAGTTTTCCCACCGTCAGTTGAAAAGCTTACAGCACCTGGTACTCCCAGGCGGTCTCCCATCCAAGTACTGACCAGGCCCGTCCGTGCTTAGCTTCCGAGATCAGACGAGATCGGGCGTATGCAGGTTGGTGTGGGCGTAAGCAAAACAAATGCCACAAAGGGGCCTTTTAAGGATGCCGCAAAGTCTTTCTGACGACTTTTTGGAGCTGTATTGAAGTTTTTGTCTTTTTTGACATGCAATGACATTTTTTGGCAGTTTTCCCACCATCAGTTGAAAAGCTTACAGCACCTGGTATTCCCAGGCTGTCTCCCATCCAAGTACTGACCGGGCCCGTCCGCGCTTAGCCTCCGAGATCAGACGAGATCGGGCGTGTGCAGGTTGGTGTGGCCGCAAGCGAAAATAAATACCACAAAGGGACCTTTTAAGGATGCCGCAAAGTCTTTCTGGCGACTTTTTTGGAGCTGTATTGATCTTTTTTGACATGCGATGACATTTTTTGTCAGTTTTCCCACCGTCAGTTGAAAAGCTTACAGCACCTGGTATTCCCAGGCTACTGACCAGGCCTGTCCGTGCTTAGCTTCCGAGATCAGACGAGATCGGGCGTATGCAGGTTGGTGTGGCCGTAAACAAAAATAAATGCCATAAAGGGGCCTTTTAAGGATGCCGCAAAGTCTTTCTGACGACTTTTTTGGAGCTGTATTGAAGTTTTTGTCTTTTTTGACATGCAATGACATTTTTTGGCAGTTTTCCCACCGTCAGTTGAAAAGCTTACAGCACCTGGTATTCCCAGGCGGTCTCCCATCCAAGTACTGACCAGACCCGTCCGCGCTTAGCCTCCGAGATCAGACGTGATCGGGCGTATGCAGGTTGGTGTGGCCGTAAGCGAAAACAAATGCCACAAAGGGGCCTTTTAAGGATGCCGCGAAGTCTTTCTGATAACTTTTTTGAAGCTGTATTGATGTTTTTGTCTTTTATGACATGGGATGACATTTTTTGGCAGTTTTCCCACTGTCAGTTGAAAAGCTTACAGCACCTGGTATTCCCAGGCGGTCTCCCATCCAAGTACTGACCAGGCCCGTCCGTGCTTAGCTTCCGAGATCAGACGAGATCGGGCGTATGCAGGTTGGTGTGGCCGTAAGCCAAAACAAATGCCACAAAGGGGCCTTTTAAGGATGCCGCAAAGTCTTTCTGACGACTTTTTTGGAGCTGTATTGAAGTTTTTGTCTTTTTTGACATGCGATGACATTTTTTGGCAGTTTTCCCACCGTCAGTTGAAAAGCTTACAGCACCTGGTATTCCCAGGCGGTCTCCCATCCAAGTACTGACCAGACCCGTCCGCGCTTAGCCTCCGAGATCAGACGAGATCGGGCGTATGCAGGTTGGTGTGGCCGTAAGCGAAACCAAATGCCACAAAGGGGCCTTTTAAGGATGGCGCAAAGTCTTTCTGATGACTTCTTTGGAGATGTATTGATGTTTTTGTCTTTTATGACATGGGATGACATTTTTTGGCAGTTTTCCCACCGTCAGTTGAAAAGCTTACAGCACCCGGTATTCCCAGGCAGTCTCCCATCCAAGTACTGACCAGGCCCGTCCGTGCTTAGCCTCCGAGATCAGACGAGAGCGGGCGTATGCAGGTTGGTGTGGCCGTGAGCGAAGACAAATGCCACAAAGAGGCCTCTTAAGGATGCCGCAAAGTCTTTCTGACAACTTTTTTGGAGCTGTATTGTTTTTGTCTTTTTTGACATGCGATGACATTTTTTGGCAGTTTTCCCACTGTCAGTTGAAAAGCTTACAGCACCTGGTATTGCCAGGCGGTCTCCCATCCAAGTACTGACCAGGCCCGTCCGTGCTTAGCTTCCGAGATCAGACGAGACCGGGCGTATGCAGGTTGGTGTGGCCGTCAGCGAAGACAAATGCCACAAAGGGGCCTTTTAAGGATGCCGCAAAGTCTTTCTGACGACTTTTTTGGAGCTGTATTGATGTTTTTGTCTATTTTGACATGCGATGACATTTTTTGGCAGTTTTCCCACCGTCAGTTGAAAAGCTTACAGCACCTGGTATTCCCAGGCGGTCTCCCATCCAAGTACTGACCAGGCCCGTCCGTGCTTAGCTTCCGAGATCAGACGAGATCGGGCGTATGCAGGTTGGTGTGGCCGTAAGCAAAAACAAATGTCACAAAGGGGCCTTTTAAGGATGCCGCAAAGTCTTTTTGACGACTTTTTTGGAGCTGTATTGAAGTTTTTGTCTTTTTTGACGTGCAATGACATTTTTTGGCAGTTTTCCCACCGTCAGTTGAAAAGCTTACAGCACCTGGTATTCCCAGGCGGTCTCCCATCCAAGTACTGACCAGGCCCGACCGTGCTTAGCTTCCGAGATCAGACGAGATCGGGCGTATGCAGGTTGGTGTGGCCGTAAGCGAAAACAAATGTCACAAAGGGGCCTTTAAGGATGCCACAAAGTCTTTCTGACGACTTTTTTGAAGCTGTATTGTTTTTGTCTTTTTTGACATGCGATGACATTTTTTGGCAGTTTTCCCACCGTCAGTTGAAAAGCTTACAGCACCTGGTATTGCCAGGCGGTCTCCCATCCAAGTACTGACCAGGCCCGTCCGTGCTTAGCTTCCGAGATCAGACGAGATCGGGCGTATGCAGGTTGGTGTGGCCTGAGGCGAAGACATAAGCCACAAATGGGCCTTTCAAGGATGCCGCAAAGTCTGTCTGACGACTTTTTGGAGCTGTATTGATGTTTTTGTCTTTTTGACATGCGATGACATTTTTTGGCAGTTTTCCCACCGTCAGTTGAAAAGCTTACAGCACCTGGTATTCCCAGGCGGTCTCCCATCCAAGTACTGACCAGGCCCGTCCGTGCTTAGCTTCCGAGATCAGACGAGATCGGGCGTATGCAGGTTGGTGTGGCCGTAACAAGACAAATGCCACAAAGGGGCCTTTAAGGATGCCGCAAAGTCTTTCTGACGACTTTTTGGGGCTGTATTGATGTTTTTGTCTTTTTGACATGCGATGACATTTTTGGCAGTTTTCCCACCGTCAGTTGAAAAGCTTACAGCACCTGGTATTCCCAGGCGGTCTCCCATCCAAGTACTGACCAGTCCCGTCCGTGCTTAGCTTCCGAGATCAGACGAGATCGGGCGTATGCAGGTTGGTGTGGCCGTGGCGAAAACAAATGCCACAAAGGGGCCTTTAAGGATGCCGCAAAGTCTTTCTGACGACTTTTTGAAGCTGTATTGAAGTTTTTGTCTTTTTTCACATGCGATGACATTTTTGGCAGTTTTCCCACCGTCAGTTGAAAAGCTTACAGCACCTGGTATTCCCAGGCGGTCTCCCATCCAAGTACTGACCAGGCCCGTCAGTGCTTAGCTTCCGAGATCAGACGAGATCCGGCGTATGCAGGTAGGTGTGGCCGTAAGCAAAAACAAATGCCACAAAGGAGCCTTTTAAGGACGCCGCAAAGTGTTTCTGACGACTTTTTGGAGCTGTATTGAAGTTTTTGTCTTTTTGACATGGGATGACATTTTTGGCAGTTTTCCCACCGTCAGTTGAAAAGCTTACAGCACCTGGTATTCCCAGGCGGTCTCCCATCCAAGTACTGACCAGGACCGTCCGTGCTTAGCTTCCGAGATCAGACGAGATCGGGTGTATGGAGGTGGGTGTGGCCGTAGCGAAAACAAATGCCACAAAGGGGCCTTTAAGGATGCCGCAAAGTCTTTCTGACGACTTTTTGGAGATGTATTGATGTTTTGTCTTTTATGACATGGGATGACATTTTTGGCAGTTTTCCCACCGTCAGTTGAAAAGCTTACAGCACCTGGTATTCCCAGGCTGTCTCCCATCCAAGTACTGACCAGGCCCGACCGTGCTTAGCTTCCGAGATCAGACGAGATCGGGCGTATGCAGGTTGGTGTGGCCGTAAGCGAAAACAAATGCCACAAAGGGGCCTTTTAAGGATGCCGCAAAGTCTTTCTGACGACTTTTTCGGAGCTGTATTGAAGTTTTTGTCTTTTTGACATGCGATGACATTTTTGGCAGTTTTCCCACCGTCAGTTGAAAAGCTTACAGCACCTGGTATTCCCAGGCGGTCTCCCATCCAAGTACTGACCAGGCCCGTCCGCGGCTTTGCTTCCGAGATCAGACGAGATCGGGTGTATGCAGGTTGGTGTGGCCGTAAGCGAAAACAAATGCCACAAAGGGGCCTTTTAAGGATGCCGCAAAGTCTTTCTGACAACTTTTTTGGAGCTGTATTGATGTTTTTGTCTTTTTTGACATGCGATGACAATTTTTGGCAGTGTTCCCACCGTCAGTTGAAAAGCTTCCAGCCCCTGGTATTCCCAGGCGGTCCCCCATCCAAGTATTGACCAAGCCCGTCCGTGTTTAGCTTCAGAGATCAAACGAGATCGGGCGTATGCAGGTTGGTGTGGCCGTAAACAAAAACATATGTCACAAAGGGGCCTTTTAAGAATGACGCAAAGTCTTTCTGACGACTTCTTTGGAGATGTATTGATGTTTTTGTCTTTTATGACATGGGATGACATTTTTCTGCAGTTTTCCCCACTGTCAGTTGAAAAGCTTACAGCACCTGGTATTGCCAGGCGGTCTCCCATCCAGGTACTGACCAGGCCCGTCCGTGCTTAGCTTCCAGATCAGACGAGATCGGGTGTATGCAGGTTGGTGTGGCCGTGGCGAAGACAAATGCCACAAAGGGGCCTTTCAAGGATGCCGCAAAGTCTTTCTGACGACTTTTTCAAGCTGTATTGATGTTTTTGTCTTTTTGGACAGGCGATGACATTTTTTGGCAGTTTTCCCACCGTCAGTTGAAAAGCTTACAGCACCTGGTATTCCCAGGCGGTCTCCCATCCAAGTACTGACCAGGCCCGTCCGTGCTTAGCTTCCGAGATCAGACGAGATCGGGCGTATGCAGGTTGGTGTGGCCGTAAGCGAAACCAAATGCCACAAAGGGGCCTCTTAAGGATGCCGCAAAGTCTTTCTGACAACTTTTTCGGAGCTGTATTGTTTTTGTCTTTTTTGACATGCGATGACATTTTTTGGCAGTTTTCCCACTGTCAGTTGAAAAGCTTATAGCACCTGGTATTGCCAGGCGGTCTCCCATCCAAGTACTGACCCGGCCCGTCCGTGCTTAGCTTCCGAGATCAGACGAATGCAGGTTGGTGTGGCCGTCAGCGAAGACAAATGTCACAAAGGGGCATTTTAAGGATGCCGCAAAGTCTTTCTGACGACTTTTTTGGAGCTGTATTGTTTTTGTCTTTTTTGACATGCGATTACATTTTTTGGCAGTTTTCCCACCGTCAGTTGAAAAGCTTACAGCACCTGGTATTCCCAGGCGGTCTGCCATCCAAGTACTGACCAGGCCCGTCCGTGCTTAGCTTCCGAGATCACACGAGATCGGGTGTATGCAGGTAGGTGTGGCCGTAAGCGAAAACAAATGTCACAAAGGGGCCTTTTAAGGATGGCGCAAAGTCTTTCTGACGACTTCTTTGGAGATGTATTGATGTTTTTGTCTTTTATGACATGGGATGACATTTTTTGGCAGTTTTCCCACCGTCAGTTGAAAAGCTTACAGCACCTGGTATTCCCAGGCGGTCTCCCATCCAAGTACTGACCAGGCCCGACCGTGCTTAGCTTCCGAGATCAGACGAGATCGGGCGTATGCAGGTTGGTGTGGCCGTAAACAAAAACAAATGCCACAAAGGGGCCTTTTAAGGATGCCGCAAAGTCTTTCTGACGACTTTTTTGGAGCTGTATTGTTTTTGTCTTTTTTGACATGCGATGACATTTTTTGGCAGTTTTCCCACCGTCAGTTGAAAAGCTTACAGCACCTGGTATTCCCAGGCGGTCTCCCATCCAAGTACTGACCAGGCCCGTCCGTGCTTAGCTTCCGAGATCAGACGAGATCGGGCGTATGCAGGTTGGTGTGGCCGTGGCGAAAACAAATGCCACAAAGGGGCCTTTTAAGGATGCCGCCAAAGTCTTTCTGACGACTTTTTGGAGCTGTATTGATGTTTTGTCTTTTTGACATGCGATGACAGTTTTTGGCAGTTTTCCCACCGTCAGTTGAAAAGCTTACAGCACCTGGTATTCCCAGGCGGTCTCCCATCCAAGTACTGACCAGGCCCGTCCGTGCTTAGCTTCCGAGATCAGACGAGATCGGGCGTATGCAGGTTGGTGTGGCCGTAAGCAAAAACAAATGTCACAAAGGGGCCTTTTAAGGATGCCGCAAAGTCTTTTTGACGACTTTTTTGGAGCTGTATTGATGTTTTTGTCTTTTTTGACATGCGATGACATTTTTTGGCAGTTTTCCCACCGTCAGTTGAAAAGCTTACAGCACCTGGTATTCCCAGGCGGTCTCCCATCCAAGTACTGACCAGGCCCGTCCGTGCTTAGCTTCCGAGATCAGACGAGATCGGGCGTATGCAGGTTGGTGTGGCCGTAGGCGAAAACAAATGTCACAAAGGGGCCTTTCAGGATGCCGCAAAGTCTTTCTGACGACTTTTTCAAGCTGTATTGATGTTTTTGTCTTTTGACTGGCGATGACATTTTTGGCAGTTTTCCCACCGTCCAGTTGAAAAGCTTACAGCACCTGGTATTCCCAGGCGGTCTCCCATCCAAGTACTGACCAGGCCGTCCGTGCTTAGCTTCCGAGATCAGGCGAGATCGGGCGTATGCAGGTTGGTGTGGCCGTAGCGAAGACAAATGCCACAAAGGGGCCTCTTAAGGATGCCGCAAAGTCTTTCTGACGACTTTTTCGGAGCTGTATTGTTTTTGTCTTTTGACATGCGATGACATTTTTGGCAGTTTTCCCTCTGTCAGTTGAAAAGCTTACAGCACCTGGTATTGCCAGGCGGTCTCCCATCCAAGTACTGACCAGGCCCGTCCGTGCTTAGCTTCCGAGATCAGGCGAATGCAGGTTGGTGTGGCCGTAAGGCGAAAACAAATGCCACAAAGGGGCCTTTTAAGGATGCCGCAAAGTCTTTCTGACGACTTTTTGGAGGTGTATTAGTTTTTGTCTTTTTGACATGCGATGACATTTTTGGCAGTTTTCCCACCGTCAGTTGAAAAGCTTACAGCACCTGGTATTCCCAGGCGGTCTCCCATCCAAGTACTGACCAGGCCCGACCGTGCTTAGCTTCCGAGATCAGACGAGATCGGGCGTATGCAGGTTGGTGTGGCCGTAAGCGAAAACAAATGTCACAAAGGGGCCTTTTAAGGATGCCACAAAGTCTTTCTGACGACTTTTTTGGAGCTGTATTGAAGTTTTTGTCTTTTTTTCACATGCGATGACATTTTTTGGCAGTTTTCCCACCGTCAGTTGAAAAGCTTACAGCACCTGGTATTCCCAGGCGGTCTCCCATCCAAGTACTGACCAGGCCCGACCGTGCTTAGCTTCCGAGATCAGTCGTGTTCGGGCGTATTCAGGTGGGTGTGGCCGTCATCGAACACAAATGCCACAAAGGGGCCTTTTAAGGATGCCGCAAAGTCTTTCTGACGACTTCTTTGGAGATGCATTGATGTTTTTGTCTTTTTGACATGCGATGACATTTTGGCAGTTTTCCCACTGTCAGTTGAAAAGCTTACAGCACCTGGTATTGCCAGGCGGTCTCCCATCCAAGTACTGACCAGGCCCGTCCGTGCTTAGCTTCCGAGATCAGGCGAGAGTATGCAGGTTGGTGTGGCCGTAGCGAAGACAAATGCCACAAAGGGGCCTTTTAAGGATGCC